>CATKHJ010492840.1:0-10306 GCA_949750685.1 Vernicia montana
AACGAGGAAATAACTCAATAGATGAATCTGTAAAAAAGAAGGAGTCAGTAGTAACGGAATTGTGAAACTTTGAAAGAGTGGAGAACATTGTGGTTTCCCAAAAAGTAACATGACGAGAAATGCGTAATTTATTAGAGATAGGATCCCAACAACGATATCCTTTATGTTCAATCCCATAACCCAGAAAACAACATAAACGAGCACGAGGTTCCAATTTTGTGTGTTCATAGGGTTGTAGAAGAACAAAACAAGTACAGCCAAAAGGTTTATACATTGTATAATCTGGAATTTTACCATACAGTTTTTCAAAAGGAGATAAATTTTAGAGAACTAAAGTAGGAACCCGATTAATGTTATAAACAGTAGTGAGAGCTGCTTCTCCCCAAAATTTTTCTGGGCATGAAGCAGAGATGAGAAGTGCACGAATAGAGTCTAAAATGTGACGATGTTTTCTTTCAGCGCGACCATTTTGTTGAGAAGTATGAGGACAAGAACGTTGAATGACCGTGCCCTGTTGAGAAAGAAAATGAAATAACGAGGAATCTTTATATTCCATAGCATTGTTTGTTTGAAGAATTTTAATAAGACTTGAAAACTGAGTTTTGATCATATTGGCAAATGTAATATAGATTTGTGGTAACTCAGATCGATTTTTCAAAAAATAAATCCAAGTAAAACGAGAATATCATCATTAATAAAGACAAAATAATGATAACCATTTATGGTAGAGATAGGAGATGGTCCCCAAATATCTGAATGTATTAAACCAAACGGAGTATCAGAAATAGAATTATTATTATTGAAAGATAATGCAGGTTGTTTGGAAAGTTGACAATCAAGACACTTAAAAGACTCAAATTTCGTAGATCCTAACAATCCACGAGAAATTAAAGACTGAAATTTACTAACAGAAGCATGACCAAGGCGAAGATGCCATTGGTGACTGGAAGAAATAGTAGTAGTAGTAGCAGTTGACACAAGTTGTTCTGGAAGATGAAGAGATACAAGCTCAAATAATCGACCCACTCTATGACCCGTCCCAAGAATCTGCTCCGTTTGCAGATCCTGTACCTGACAACCAGAAGGAGAAAAAATAATATTTAGTCCTTTTTCACATAACTGACCAATAGAGACAAGATTGAGTGATAGGTTAGGAATACAGTAGGTGTTAGAGAGGCTAAGATTGGGGGTAGATGCATGACCAATATGAGTGATGGGCATCTGATCTCCATTTGCTGTGTGTATAGGTGTTAAAGAAGAGGCGGGTTTGGTGGAAGATTAGAGATTAATATCAGTGGTCATATGGTTACAACATGCAGAGTCAAAAAACCAAGGAGAATTACCAGGAGCGACAGACATGGCGGCAGATTTATTAGAAGAGATAACCTGTTTGAGTAAACTCTCAAGATCTCCCATAGTGATGGCAGTGGACTCTTCTGTGGTAGCAGCAGTGACGGAGGTAGATCCAGACTTGTAGAAATTTTTGGATTTAGAAAATCCACCCTTTGGTCGCGGTGGGCTAGTTGGACAATGTTCAAGAATGTGACCATAACCATGACAATATCTGCATTTTACAATTGGGCAGTTTGCAAAACTATGACTAGATTGATTACAATTCTTACATAGTTGACTGCCAGATCTCGGATTTGAGGATCGAGTAGTTGTAAGGGCCAATTTAGAAGTTGGTTGTTTTTCTAGACCAAGTCGAGTCTCCTCAAAGATAATTTCTTGGATAGTTGTATCCAAGGTGGGAAGAGGATGCCGATGTAGCAAAGAGGCACAAACAACCTCATAATCAGGTCAAAGAGCCATAAGAACTTGAATTAGATGAAGATGATCTTCACTGATCTTGGCTTGGGACAACTGATTCCAGATCGATTGTACTTGAGCAAGAAAGTCATTTACAGACTGACCAAAATCTTGTTTGAGATTGTGGAGAGTGGTCCACAACTGAAAATAGTGTGCAAGACCAGTAGTTTGACACTGGTTTGCTAAGAAATCCCAAATGTCTTTTGCAGTGTCGTATTGAGCAAACTGAATGTGAATGGCAGGAACAGATGTATTACGAAATCATGTGATGATCTGATGGTTTCTGCTATCCCAATCTTTGAGGCGATCAGCAAATTTGATATCAGATTCATCTGGTGCTTTGGTTGGTATAGTGATGTCTCCAGTGATAACGCGCTAGAGTTTTTGACCAATCAGAAAACTTTTCATTCCTTGAACCCATAAATTATAGTTAGATCCGTTCAGAACTGTTGCAATTGGTTGGTGATATCAGATTTCTCCATTTTAAGAAATATGAATTGAAAACAATTCACATAGTCAGAATTTGGTAAAACATACACCAAAAATAGATTCATAAGGCCCAAAAACTTAAGGAATCGGTCTGATTTTGTTAAGAACCGATCTAAAAATGGTCCAACCGGTCGGTTAAATGATATTGAACCGGTTCGGTCAGTGGTTGAACCAGAGACGGATCGGATCGGGTCTGGATGCGAGTCGAGTGGGTCTGTACGCGGGCCGGGTCTGGATGTTGAGCGGGTCGTGTGGGCCTCACTAACTGACATGGTGACATGTGTCCAAATATTAGTGTTAAATGTGTTAGTGACGTGTCATATGACACGTGGTAGACAAAGTGTTTGTATGCTGACGTGGACTGACAGGTGCTAATGTGGCTGACACGTGGCACTGACGTGGTCGTCTTCAACCTCTGGTTCGCGCGTGGAGCTCGTGCAGCGAGTGGACTGAAGATGCAGCTCTTCTAGTGGCGCGTGTGGGCGCGTTATAGGTTCGGTGAAGCTCCGGTTTGTGTCAGAATTTTTGTTATGGAGAGAGCTTTCAGTTTAAGTGGTCAAACAAAATTTTTAATGTGTGCATGAAATTTTTACAGAAATGGACAAATTCTGTTTCAGAAAACCAAAAAAAATTTTGTTGAATAGGCTGGGAATTTTATTCTAAATGAACATGGGCTCTGATACTATGTTAATATAACTACCAGAAACAGAGACAGAAATAGAATAATTGTTGTTTATTAATTGTCTGTAATAACCTATATAAACAATGGTATTTATAGTTAAAACCTTACGTGATTAGTGGCAATCTATTAGCTGTATATACATGTGATTAGTTGTTGGTATTTTGACTAGTTACAAACCATAGAAACAAATCTTGACATTATGTAAAACGGTGGTGTAGTAATCTTGACTTTTCAAGTTTGCTTTTCCATTAACAATTTCTATTGAAAGAATTGGGACCCTTAGATTATTTTCTTAGTATGGAAGCAACCTGGTGTTCTGGTGGTTTGCTTCTTACACAAATAAAATCCATCCATGATCTTCTTTGTAAAGCTAAGATGCAAGATTGTAATGTCTTGACTACTCGAGCATGTATTAGTCACAAGCTCTCTTTGTCCAATGGTGAACCAGTTCAGGATTCCTAACTTTACATGAGCATTATTGGCATTCTGTAATATTTGTCACTTACTCATCCAAACATCTCATATTTTGTGCATAAAGTTTCAAAAATTTTGCATGCTCCAACATATCAGCACTAGATAGCAGTAAAACACATTTTAAGATATTTACGGGTTACTGCTTATTATGGACTAAAATGTCATCTACCTATCAAATCTATGCCTATGCTGATGTTGATTGGGTAAGTTCTTTAGATGATCATAAATCGACGACTAACTATGCTATATTTGTTAGAAATAACTTGATTTCTTGGAGATCTAAGAAACAAAAAATTGTTCTAAGTCATCTACTGAAGTCGAGTATCGTGCTGTAGGAGCTGCTACTTTTGAGTTAAATATGGTCACAGACTCTTGGTGAAATCAAGTGCAAATGGAACAAAATTTCGAGTCTATAGTGTGATAATTTGGGTGCTACATTCATGACAGTCAATCTAGAATTTCATTCCTACACAAAAAAACATTCAGAAGTGAATTTTCATTTTGTTCGTGACAAAGTGACCAAGAAAGAATTACAGGTCTTGTATATTTCCTCCAAAGATCATGTAACATCCCGAATAAAAATAAAAAAATAAAAAAAATGAATGAGAAGGATTAAAAAGAAATAAAATAGTAGGAAGTAGATATTTATGTAGAAAATTCTAGAGGGGTGAGGTGGCATTTGATGAGTTGTTGAAAGAAAAAAAAAACACACAAAGCAAAAAAGAAGAAAGAAAAGGAAAGAGAGTCAGAGAGAGAGAGATGAGGCAAGAACCCCAACCCACCACCGGCCAACCACCATTTCCATTAAGCAAGCACCAAAATTTCTTCCTTTTCACCCCTAAACACTAGTACACTCTTCCCTTGTTCAAATTTTACTTTGAAATTCAACTATAGCAGATTCCTTTTTAGAATGGAGTTGGATTAGCAGTGTTGATCGGTTGAAATTTACTATTCTCCTCCGTGTATGGTGGCCACTAGAGTTATTAGTGAGCAAAGCTCTTCCAATTACAGCTATTAGCAACTTCATTCACCATCGGTATGTAAACCTCACACCCCACAGTTGTTAGTGTGCCTTCGTGTAATTGAATTCAAATTTCTTATGTGTTTTTCAATCAATTTAAAATTTAACTTCTCATGGGTAAGTCTTGTTATGAATTACAACAATAGAAGTTTCATTCTGAGGTACTTTTATTTTTAAGGTATTTTAGCCAGGGTAATTAGTGGAAATAATGCCTAGACTCTATTAAAGATTTATAGATAATTAATTGTTGATAGATGGACTTGGATTTTGGTTTCCCTTAGATAGTTATACTTGGGTTTTTAGTTTATTGGATGGTAGACTTGGAATTTATAAGCTATGAAACTCATTCAATTTGATTTTCTAAATTAATCATCATTACTGGATAAAAAGGAAAGGAAGAATTTAAGCCATTTATATATATTTTTTTAAATACGAATTGTAATTTAAGACTAGAGAACACAGGCTAAGATTAAGAGTGAAAAAAAATAATGAATAAGCTGTAATTAATAGAAATAATCATTAAATAAAAATAAGAGTTATAATTTAAATGAAATGAATAATTAACTTGATAATCATATATAAAATTTACATTTAAATAAGGCTTAATATTGAACCTTAAACAAGGATGTTACTACAAGTATTGATTTGAAAGAAGGTTCATATTTAAAAATCCTTGTGATCTTTGGTTTGGAGAAGTTTAGATAGTGGAGAATGATTTTGAATGTAATAGTGGATGGGAATTTTGTAAATTAAATTGTTGAAAGAAATAATAATAGAACTTCGTGATTTAATATGCTTGTTTGAGCTATGAAAGTATATAAATTGTAAAAGAAGGATGGGATCATGTGGGTGGAAATGAGTATTGCTTGTAATTATTGAGTTCTGGTTATTGTCGGTTATTCATTAAATTTTATTGAGTAAATACAGTTTGATAGTAATACTAGTTTTAAAGTGAAAAATTTTAATTTGATAAACTTACATGTTGATCCTAAAGTTCTATATGTGATTTTGATGATGCAAAATATTATTACTACTAATAAGTTTGTTTAGTGTTATTGGTGTTAGTAGGTAATATTTTATTGTCATTGATGCAATGAAATAAAAAAATTAAATGTGAAGATCAAGATGAAATAATAAAGAAATAAAGATGGGAAGAGCTATAAAACATATGAGGGAAATGAAAAGATCATGTGAAACCAAGAAACTTATGTGAAAAAGAATAATCTCCATGGAAGCAAAACTGTTGAATGAAGTTTGAAGAATAAACTGTACTACTTGGGAGAGTTTATGAATGAAATCCATATATAAATGGATAGCTATATCAGTCTAGTTTCGAGAACAAAAATTGGTATAATTTGTGGAGCTTGAAAAATGAAATTTTGAATTTTTGATTGAATTATGTTCAAACTGTCAGACTGGATCACAGCAGATGATATCTATTTAAATTAGTAGTGTTAATTCTACAAAGAGATTTTGAATATACCCTTCTAGAGATTTGTATATCTGGAAGTCTAGTTTCATATGTAAAAGGCCTTACATCAATTTGAGTTATATAGAAGAAGTATTGAGTGAAATACTGAAATATATTCAAATTGTCATGACTAGATGAGTAATAAAATATTCTGATTTCTAGAGCATGAAGATGAATTATTTTAGAATTTTTTAAATCTACAAAGTTGTAATAGACTGCTCCAAGTTGCTACAAAAATAGTTCATCATTTGAAATTGTATAACTCAAGATTTCAAGCTATTAAAGATAAAAAAAAATATAGCCATTATATATAGCCGTTGGAATTTGTCTAGTACCGTTTTTAGAGCATTAAAATGGTTGTTTAAGCATGGAATGAAGAAATATATATATCTAAAGCCTCAATGTGAATACAAGAGAAGTTTCACACATCAAGAACATATATTACAAGCAAATAAAAGTTCTCAAACTCTAAATTATTTGTTCATTCAGCTAGAACACAAAAGCTTCATTTCTCATTTTTGTGTGTTCAAATTTATTCTAAGTTAGATTACATTCTTCTATCTTTTATACTAGCTATTTGTCAAAGTCTTGAGTGACTCTAAATCTCAAATCATTCTCTATTGTAAATATTGTGTGTGAGCCATAAAACACTTGGAAAGGTTTAAGTGTGTACCTTGAAGACACTTGAGTTTAAGTGTTAGCAATTGAAATATTTGTAAGAAGTTTGAGTGTGAGTTTTGAAACATTTGGATTTGATCTTGCACCCTTAAAATGATCGTTGATAGTGAAAATCTCAAGTAATGCTTGAGAAGTGGATATAGGCAAAGAGTTAGCCGAACCACTATAAATCTTGTGTTTGAATCTCTATTCCTTACACTATTATATTTGTTGATTATTTGCTTATTTGTTTGAATTGTTTAGATATTCATATAAACTTAAAATTGCTTATTTGCTTTGATTAATTACTTCCGCTAATATTGTTTTAATATTTAAGTTTTTCAAAGTAAAAGATTTTAAATTGAAATGAATTTTTGTAAATCTTATTCACCCCCCTCTAGGATTTATCATACTTAGGCCAACAATTGTTATCAGAGCTGGTGCTCTTGATAAAAGATTTAATCGTCTAAGAGTTGATAAATGGCAATCTCAATTGGATTTATTTCAAAAGAAGATTTTTCATTAAACAAACCTTCATTTTTTGATGGTAGTGATTTTCGGTTATAGAAACAAAGTGTGAAAAATTTTCTCATGAGTGATAATATTAGTTTATGGAATATTGTTAAAAATGGTGTTTGGATTATCAAATCCAAAAATAAATGGCATACTCATGATAAAAAATAATTTTTGTTAAACATTAAAGTAATGAGAATTTTAAGGAATTCTTTAAATGAAAATACTTTTAAAAAATTGCATTATGTGTTAGTGCTAAGGATATTTGGGATTTTCTTAATTCTATTTACAACACTGTAGTGTTTGATAACAACATTCAACACTTAAAATTAAATATTTCAGCACTTAATCGTTTTAAGTTTGTTTGATAACTACATCTTAAAAATCTAAATTAAGTAAAAAACCACTTAAAATTATATATAAGTCAAAATTTTTAACTTAAAATCTATACTAAATGCAATAAATGATTAAGTTTTTAAATATTTTTACTATTTAAAAATTATATCACTTATTTTATTCAGTACTTAAAATTCAGTATTTAAATTTTCAGTACTTAATTTTTAATTCTACCAAACACCACCTAACACTACATGTGAAAAGAATGAACTTGTGAAGGAAAATGATCAACAAGAAGAAAAGGAGCCACAAAATGAAGAACCTCATGAGGAGAACTCTTTAAAGTTACTACATGGATGATCATATGTGTTTCATTGCTCTTATAGAGGATGATATCCAATCAAGGAGAAAAAGAAGCTTGGAATGCTCAACTTCAACAAGTAATGAGATTTTCAATTGTAAGCAACAAATAAATAAACTCAATAAAAAAAATATATAAATTTGTGCTCTATGGCAATTGAGGATGATTCCAATGAGGTAACATCAAACTTGTCTAATTATAATGATGATGGTTATATTGATGATGGTTATATTGATGATAATGATGCACTCTCATATAATGAATTACTAGATGAATTAGAGTCTATGCAAAATGATCTTGGGAAAATTAAAAAGAGAGATAAAATTTTTAAAAGTCAAATTAAAATTTTAAAAAAATGAAAATGCACTTTTGAAAAATGAAATTCTTTCCTTAACTTCACCCAAAAACATTTTAGAAAAGGAAAATTATGAGCTTTTGATGAAGTCCCAAAATGTTTATAAGACTTTGAAAGAAAATGAATATTTCAAAAAGGAAAATGAAACTCTTAAAAATGAAATTATTGATTTGAAATCATCATTGTCAAAATTTGCTAAAGGAAATGAAACTCTTGATGCTTTGTTAGATTCTCAAAGATCATCTTGCATAAGACAATGATTAGGCTATAAGGATGCATCACCTAGCACACACAAGACTAATTTTGTGAAAGCATCTCATTTTTCAAATGATCATGCATCAACTAGCACACAAGTCAACTAGCACACAAGTGAATGTTGCTAAAGTGTCTCATGTTAAACATGATTATTGTAGGCATACTCACAATTATGCATATAGACATAAGTCTTTTGTGAGTAATAAACATGGCAATGCATACAAGTTTCATGGTTATTATTTTTCTTGCCATGCATATAGACATAAAGCTTATCTTTGTAAAGATAGAAAATTTATTCATCATACATCATCATATAGAGCAAGAAGTAAAATGTCATTTCATAAATATTGCTCTCATTGTGGAAAAAATGGTCATATTGCTATAATTGCTTTATGAAGAAGAAACAATCCAAAACTAAGACGGTTTGGGTTGTCAAGATTAACAATCAAGGACCCAAAGAAAGATGGGTACCTAGAAAATCATTTTATCATTAGATGCAAGACTCAAGAAAAGAAAGATGTGGAGGAAATGAACAAATTGGCAATAACCAAAGGCCAAATTATTTTAATTGGCATCAAACTCCAAGGTATTAGAATGGATATGCGAGTTTCAATGGTGCAACTAGGCCACCTCCATTTAGAGATTGAAGATGAAAGACCTCCTGAGGAGATTGTTATCAACAAAGAGCTAAAATGCGAGAGAACAATGAAGAACAAATGTGAAGTTTCTCAAAATGGATTGGCAAAGTAGAACTCCTCATTCAATATGAACATCAACAACATAAAATCATGAAAATTAAGATAAAAGTGGTACTCCTAAATCTTAATCTTGATTATATATGTTTTAATGTGTTTATAAATGATTATTTATTGATGTATGCAACTTCATTCATAATATTTGATGCTATATGATGATTTGATGATACCTTTGTGAATTTATATGAATTCTATGTTATTTGGCATGAATATGTACATGAATTATGATTGAGAGCTAAATGATGAAGTTTGAATTAAATTTCTATCATTTTAAGTTTAATTCATATTTATTGCCAATGTTTGATAATGATAATGAATGATATTTGAGTCTTGATATTTACTTGTTTGAATTTATCAATAAAGGGGAAAATTATTAGATATCTTGAATATATTTGAATATTATTACCTTGAGAACTTGATTATTGATTGTCATAGATTTGTGATTATTATACAAAAAGAAGGAGAATATGATATGATTGTCTTGATAAAGTTTGATTATTTGCACATATCAAAGGGGAGAATGCAGATGGTTTGCATAAATTTAAGGGGAGTTTGTAAGATTATTTTAATAACTTATTTAATCATTACCTATTTTTTTTTTTTTTTTTCATATATCAAGGGTGAGTTATATATATTGTTCATCAAATATTGCTTCTTGACAAAAAGGGGGAGAATGTGCTTGATTGTTTACTTGTTGCCTTGCCTTTTTTATTGATTCCAAAAGGGGGGAGAATTATTTTGATTATTGCATTAATGTTTTGTCATCATCAAAAAAGGGAAGAATGTTGACCCCAAGGTTTCATATGTGATTTTGATGATACAAAATATTATTACTACTAACAAGTTTGTTTAGTGTTGTTGGTGTTAGTAGGTAATCTGTCACACCCCACTTCGGGCAGTGCAACGGTCCTAGGGCATAGGTAAGCATAACGCCACCGACCACCCGTAGAATCTATAAACATGACTTCATAAACGGCATCATTGCAACATACATCTCATACCCAAGATCTCAACCTGAACATACATATCCATACATACATAGGCATTCTCATAACAACACATTATCTTACTCATATCATCTTATATCACATAGTTAATACATATAATTAACCATCTAATAATGCCACT
>CATKHJ010492852.1:0-13040 GCA_949750685.1 Vernicia montana
TCTCCTTTGCTTGTGGATGTTTAAATACTTGTCCTTTATTTTTTCTTATATATCTCATAATTATGCCATGCTCATGCATTATAAATCGTCATTAATACTTGTCATTCATGAAATCTATTTTCAAAGTCAAATTAAACTAAAGAGCCAAAACAAAATTATTTAAAACCAAAAACCTAATCCCCGAGCTCAACCTGGTTCGAGGATTAGTGACTTTATCATTGGGTAAATTAATCAAAGATTAATAAATTAGAGTCAAATTTGATTTTTTTCTTAATTTTCCCATTTAAATAAATGAGGGTGGCGACTCCCGAATCTCTTTCAAAAAATCAAATCAATTTTTTGAGGCGATAGCCACTTCCAATCATGAGCACCAAAACTCATACCTAACCTCCCTTAAAAATCGCTTAGCCTTTCCTTAAGGCACATTTTTCCCAAGCGATGGGAGGGGCGTTCGAGCGAGGCCTCATAGTTAGCGACTCCGCTGGGGACTAGTTGCCACCCTTTTCAATAAAAGGAAAAGCAAAAATAAGAGGATTACAATTTGGTTTGATTCTTTTCAAAATAATCTCCATTTGGCACTTGAGTTCAATTTGACTTTCATGCATCATTTTACATAATAAAGGCTCCTTGCCTAGCTCTAGATTTAGGAAAAATTTTGGATGTTGAGTAGCATTGGCTCGACAACTCTCTTTGAGTATGTTGGGAGATAGCAAAAGCATTCCACCCCACGACGAATTCCCGATCATTTCGGTGGTGTAACGAGCAATCCGTACTGTTGGACCATGCGAGTCTCTTTGACTCACATGTAGATGCTCTAGTGGGATGGGGACCCTTAAACCAAGCCACCCTTCACCCTTGTGCATATAGTTGCCTTAGCCTTTGACCTTAGGTTCCATGAACCACAATAAATAAAGAGTTTGTGCATAAACCATGAAATTCTTTTGACATGCATCATGATATTAACATGCATACAAGCATAAGAAACTCGAGAATAGAGTCTTCTCACCCCGTAAACCAAAACTGGTGGTCCATCACCCAAATAATACTCAACCAATAAAACTCGGTGAAGGGAATCCTTTTCCCTATATACCATTTCATTTGTCTATCCTTTTCCAGTGTAAATTCTTGTCCTTTTCTAGTGCAAATTCTTATCCTTTCTTTTTCCTTTTCTTTTGAAGGTACAAATGGCCAACACCTTTGATTAGGATGCCATGAACACTTTTTTCGCCAGCCTCCTCAAAAAACAAGAGGAAGCTTTCCAAAATACACTCATCGCCGCCCTTAAAACACAAGCTGGCTCCTTCACCAATGCTCTCACCACCCAATCTGTCAACTTCACAAATGCCCTCAACACCCAACGTCAATCCATCCTTAACTAGGTTAGGGAGATGACCAATACCACCACTGCTCCTCCTCATACAAAACCCACTTCCACTCAAGCCGATACAAGTTGTGCCCCTACTTTCACTCCTCCTCCCATTATCGATCTGACTGATAAGGGGAAGGCTCCTGATACTCCTACTTCTCCTCCTCTGGACTTAAACGCCACTGTTCCATCCCTCACCATGAATCTTTTTCAAAGTGGGGATTTCTCTAACTTTCCTAAAGCTAAGAAGTTAATGGAAAAATTTGAGGCTATGGAGAGGACACTCAAAAATATCAAGAAAAATAAAGACATGATAGATGTCGACTCTCTTGCTCTCTTCCCAAATGCGAGGGTTCCGCCCAAGTTCAAGATGCTGGTCATGGATAAGTTCAATGGAACCATATGCCCCAAGACTCACCTAAACATATATGTGGGCGCTATGAGGCCATTTGGGGTGGATGACGAGCTCCTTGCTCAATTATTCCAACAATCCCTAACCAGAGCTGCTGTAAAATGGTTACTGGATCTTGACCAAAACCACAAGAAGAGTTAGGATGACATATGCAACGCATTTGTCAAGCAATACCACTAAAACATCGAGGTAGATGTCACCCGTCGAGATCTAGAAACAACCAAGCAAAGATCAGGAGAGTCCTTTACCGCGTTCCTTACAAGGTGGAGGTCTAAAGCAGCCTAAATAGTGAACCGCCTATCGGAAGAATAGCAGATCGACATTATAGTCAAAAACCTCCTCCATTAGTACCAAGTCCATCTACAGACCCAATACCTCTCGGACTTCAAAGCCCTTATCGCCACCGCCTCGAAGATTAAGGATCTGATTCAATTTGGGCAAGTCAAGGATGAGTTCTCGAACTCAAGGCACTGAAGAAACACTAACTATATTTCCAACACCACTCAGTTGGCTAACCAAAAAGAGGGAGAGATAAATACTGTCTCCTATCACCAGCTTATGAGGTTGGAATTAAGAAGGACTTTCTCTGAGCTAGGCATGCCCCTAAGCAATGTTTATAAAAAGGCCTTAGGAGCCTATCTTGTTAAACCCTTAGAGCCAAGAGCACCACCGAATCTTTTGCCCAGGAACTATAATGCTAACGAGCACTGTGACTACCATTAAGGGCCGGGGCATAAAACTGACGACTGCAAGGCTCTAAGGCACAAGATTCAAGATCTTGTTGATAGTGAAGACATTATCACTCCCAAACCCAAGCTTAACATCACCACTAATATGCTCCCAAGGCACCAAAGTAATGTCAATTTCATCACCTTTGATAAACAGGAATCTGACCCTATCTCTATGATCCATCCCACTCCGAATTACTGTTGTGTCCTAGATCTGAATAATTTTGTGGATGAAATCGACACAATTACATAGAGCGGGAGAGTCCTTCCAGCACCAGTGCATCCCACTACTCCAAAAGAGACTACCCCAGTCCACCACACCATTCCTCTTCCAATTGAAAAGCTGAAACCCCACCATGAGCCTGAAGAGGATTCTGTCCTGAAGTAGTTAAAGAAGACCTAAGCCAACATCTCCATTTTGAGCCTTATTCAGTCCTCATACCCGCATCGCCAAGCTCTTTGCAAGGCTTTGAACCAGTGCCAGGCTCTGATTGACATCACACCTAAAAATCTTGTGGCTTCTTTGACAAACACCACTAAGAGAATGTCTATCTCTTTCAGCGACCAGGACATCCCACAAGGTGGGGAAAACCACAACCAAGCTCTTTACATCACTGTAATGACTCGAGGCAAAATTGTGACCAAGGTATTAGTGGATAATGGGTCTGCTTTGAATGTATGCCCACTAAAAATGGCCAGCTGCCTAGGATTAGAGGCTACGGATTTCACTCCGTCTGATTAAGTCGTGAGAGCTTATGATAACACCAAGAGAGAGGTCTTGGGTGTTGCTACCTTGAATGTGACCATTGGACCCATCACTATGCCAATCTCTTTCTAAGTGATCGATGTCCTGGCCTATTTCAACCTACTCCTAGAAAGGCCGTGGATCCATCAAGTCAAGGTTGTTCCTTCCTGTCTTCACTAGAAATTGAAATTTCCCCATGGTGTAAGTATCATTACAGTCAAAGCTAATGCGTATGGGAAGACTAACATCCTGAATTCTGTTCCAATTTTGGAAATCAACCCAGAGCCCTCTGTTGTTCCTCTATCGGGCTTCTCCTTCGGCACTATCCAGTTTATTCAAGGGAAAGGTAAAGAACTCATTTCTTTTGACTTTGACCCGTATGGAAATGTGGCTGTGGCTAACATGATGAGAAAAATGGGTTATTTTCCAGGATTAGGTCTAGGAAAGAACCAGCAAGGGATAACTCAATTTCCAGAGTACCCTACTGCCACTGCTCCATTTGGCTTAGGCTACCAGCCCACATCAGAGGATATAATGGAACTGGAGGAGAGAGCCAAGTAGAGAGCTAATGCCAAAAGGCGAGGTGAGAGTTATGACTGGCCCATGTGCCTATACTTTAAAACTGTAAATGGATATTTCATGAAAGAGGGGGAGGATTTCCCTTATTGTGCTTTTCTCGAGCCTTGGTATTGCCCCATTTCTGGAAAACTAATCCCTGGTTTTAAAATTTTCTTTGATGTCATGCTCGGTCTAGAGGAATGCAAGCCAGTCTATTTGCTGGAGAAGGATTGGGAAGTAAGCATGGAGCCCTCTCTTTTCGAATCCATCCACATGATCATCGAACACCAAGAACCTAATTCCACCAAGCTCATCCACCCATCTCAAGCTCCACCCAATAACTGGTATTTTAAGGAGAGCACCGGCCCAGTCATGCCCTTATCTGAGTCCTTTGAGTTTGTAATTGAGTCCTCCGAGTCTGAGTCTAAATCTTCTGAATTTGTCCAATCTGATGCTGAAATTGAGTTTATCAAGTCTAATTTTGTAACCCATCCTGTGGGCTTATCCTTTGCTATAACCCATGATGATGGGAACTTTATCAGGAATAAAAAGTTTGACTTTTTCGCTTACTTTTCCGACTCTCTATGCTCTACTTCATTTGATTCATCATTAAATGAGACATCTAAAAAAGAAAATAAAAAATGAAAAAGGCAAAGAATCTATCAATTATGGCACAGAGGAAAAAATCCAAAATCACATACATTGCATCTGCATATCATGATACACAGGCATTGGTCGAAAAAGTTCATCAGTTCTTGGACAGTTTTGCATGGGAACCCAAGGACATGGTAGGGGTAGATCCGAGCATCACAGTTCATAAGATCCCGACTTACGAACACATAAAGCCTGTTAAGCAGAAGCTACACGGAATAAAGGCAGAATGGTCTTTGAAGATCAAAGAAGAAGTGACCAAGCTGTTAGACAATTTGTTCATCGAATCGATCACTTACCCTTCACGGTTATCCAACATAGTGTTTGTCCCTAAGAAAGATGAAAAAGTCTGCATATGTGTTGACTACAGGGATCTCAACAAGGCTTGCCCGAAAGATGACTTTCCTTTGCCTCATATTGACTTATTGGTAGATCGCATGGTAGGTGCATCAGTGGTCTCCTTTACCGACCTCTATGTGGGCTACAATCAAGTCCAAGTATACCCTCCTAACAAGGAAAAGACATCTTTCATAACAGAATGGGGCACTTACTGTTATCGGGTCATGCCTTTTGGTCTGAAGAACACCAGGGAAACATATCAAAGGATGGCAACTACTATCTTCCATGACATGATGTACAAAGATGTCGAAGTATACGTAGATGACATGGTGGTGAAATTTGAGATCCCTGAAGGACATCTAAAAGCCTTGGAAAGATTTTTTTTGAGACTCAGACAGTACAATCTCAAGCTGAATCTAGCCAAATACATCTTCGATGCCTCCTGAGGTGTGTTCCTCGGACATTTGGTCAGCCAGCGGGGTATAGAAGTGGATCCTGCTAAGTCAAAGGCAATCATAGAAATGCCACCTCCTAAAACTGAGAAGGAGATCAGAGGTTTCCTAGGTCACCTACAGTACATTAGTCGTTTCATTGCACAACTGGCAGATGTTTGCAAACCGATTTTCAAGTTATTAAGGAAAGGAGCCTCTAAACAGTGGAATGAGGAATGCCAAAGAGCCTTTGATAGAATCAAAGAGTATCTGCTGAACCCACCCGTGCTGCAACCTCTGAGACTAGGTCAGCCATTACTGCTTTATTTATCTATTACCCCAGAAGCTATAGGTGCAATGTTAGCTAAGAATGCCTCAAACTCTCACAAAAAAATGCCATTTATTATCTAAGCAAATGTATGTTGGCTCATGAGCTTAACTATAACCAGATTGAGCAACTATTTTTAGCTTTGGTATGGGTATGCCACAAACTCCAGCATTACCTATGCTCATACACAACCTATGTGCTAGCTGATAGGAGCCCTTTGAAATTCCTTATGGAGAAACCAGTTCTTGACAGCAAAATGACACGATAGATGGCAGTACTTGCAGCATTCGACCTAAAATATGTTCCAAGAAAAGTAGTAAAAGGAAGCATAATCGTTGACCAGCTAGCTGCAGCCCCTATAGATGGTGAACTGTTTGAGCCTGAATTCCCAGATGAGGATATCCTAACCATAGACCCTGAAGTATGGAAGCTATTCTTTGATGGTGCATCTAACAACAAGGGCTATGAAGCTGAAATAGTTCTTATCGCCCTAAAGGGAGATCACCTACCCATGGAAATCAAGCTAGTCTTCGAAGTGACCAATAATGAGGCTGAATATAAAGCGTGCATAACTGGTTTAGAGGTGGCCATCAACATGAGAATAGACTACCTTGAAGTCTATGACTACTCAAACCTGATTGTCTCCTAAGCCCTTGGCAAATGAAAGATAAGAGAAAAACATTTGGTTCCTTACCATCAGCGCCTGAATGATTTAGCGGAGAGTTTTCAGGAACTTTCCTTTCACTACCTGCCGAGGGCTAAGAACCAGTTCACCGATGCCCTAGCCATTTTAGCCTCAATGATAGATGTGATTGACAATGAAATACACAGGCCTATTGTCATTGAACTGAAGAGGCAGCCTGGGTATTACGCCATGTGTATGAATCTTCAGTTAGCCGACATCAAACCTTGGTTTTGGGATATCCTCAACTATATTCAAAATGGCAAATATCCAGAAGGGGCCTCCAAAGCAGATCGGAGGACCCTGAGGTAGTTAGCTGCTAACTTTATACCCAATGGGGACGTTTTATACAAGAGAGCCTGGGACAACATCCACCTGAGATGTGTGACTGAAGAAGAAGTCCAACAAATCATGGAATGGGTCCATGGCGGGGAAGGAGGCCCGCACATGAACGACATTGCTTTGGCTCGAAAAATCATGAATTTTGGTTACTTTTGGTTGACCATGAATGAGGACTGTGCGAAGTATGTGCAGAAATGTCATAAATGTCAAATCTTCGCCAAACTACAGCATCGGTCACTGTGCCACTGAATCCCATAGCGACACCATGACCTTTTGCCACGTGGGGCATAGATGTCATCGTAAGAATCTCCTTGAAGTCCTCCAGTGATCATGAATACATTCTGGTAGCTATGAACTACTTCACAAAATGGATTGAAGTAGCGCCATATCAGGTCTTGAACTCTAAGAAGGTGGCCTGCTTCATCCGAACCAATATCCTTTATCGGTTTGGAACCCCCTTCGAGGAAATCACTGATAATGGTTTCCACTTTCAGAAAGAAGTAGTATGGATACTCCAAAAAGAAGGAATCCAGCATCATCGCTCCTCTCCCTACCAGCCACAGAATAATAGTGCAGTTGCGGCTGCCAACAAGACCATCAAGACCATTCTGTAGAAGACCATTGTGAAGCACAGAGACGGCCATGAGCATTTACCTGCTGCCTTGTGGGGGTATAGAACCACCATTCGCACTTCTACGGGGGCAACCCTATATGCCTTGGTCTATGGGATGGAGGTTGTCCTCCTCATTGAAATGCAAATCTGTTCTACTAGGGTGATGAGAGAAAACCAGCTAAGCGAAGCAGAGTGGATTAGAGGCTATCATGACTAGTTGAATGTCAACGATGAGAAGAGAATGGATGCAATGTACAAAATTCAGGGTCATCAACAGAATCTCACCAGAAATTTTAACAAGAAGGTGAAAGACAGGGGTTTGCAAGATGGAAACCTGGTCCTAAAAGAGATCTGAGCTCTTGTGCATGATCCAAGAGGAAATTTCAAACCAAATTGGGCTGGATCGTACATACTCAAAAAGATCCTATCTGGCAGAGGCGTTATTCTCATGGACGTGGATAGAAACGAGTTCTCCAGCCCTTGCAACCTGGATCAACTGAAGAGATACTTTATTTGAAATTGGTGTCTGCATTTAATTTTTATTTTTTCAAATGCATCTGTAATCAAAACTATGTGGACCTGATTCTCCCTAAAAAGAAAATGACAGAAAGATGATGTAAGGGATACGTAGGCAGCCCGACTTGGTTGCGGTCCAAATCATAGTATAATGCATTTTTGTTTTACATGACAAAGCATCTCATTCTCATTTCCTCTGTGCCCAATGCATCATCCATTTGATTTCTTTTGCCTAAACAAAAAAAATGAATAAATAAAAAGAAAATGCTCGCTAAGTTGAAAACCTGAAAGGGCAGTTTAGGCAGAAATTAGAACAAGCTCGTTGAGTTAAAAACCTGAAAGGGCGGCTCGGGCAAAAATTAGAGCTAACAAAGAAAAAAAATGATGAAAAGTGCTCGCTAAGTCGAAAACCCTCAAGGGCGGCTTAGGCAAAAATCAGAGCAAAATAAAATTTATCTCATATATCGATGATCATATTTTACAAGATACAATCCATCATCACAAAAAGGATAGCCTTTCCTATGTCATCTATAGCTTATCCTGTATTGTGTAGTCATATCTGCCTGCAGGCATGAACAAAAATAGAAGACCTGCAGCAAAGGTCCTAAACAACTATAAAGTAAAAACGTGTATCAGTATCATGTCTAAATCTAGACCATCCTCCTCCTCCTCCTCCTAGGATGCACATCCCGTATGCTGTCATAAGAGTCTAAACCCCTCACAATCTCGTGAATCTCCTCCAGAGTCACATCTGTCCTCAAAGTCTAAGTCCCTCAACTGTAATAGGTGGAGCACTGGCAGAACCTAAGCTGACCCCACGGTCATCCCAAAAAGCCTAATTTGAGTCCCTGCAGCTCCAGAACTGCTCCTAGAAACCCCCCTCTGTGCAGTAGTAATAATAACCTTCCTTTGCATCACAACTGTAGTGTCTCCCTGTCTCCTCATTGCAATCACTATCCCCTCTGTCATCGCCACAACAGTCTGAGTCATTAATGTAGCCTGTGTAGCCTGTAGTGTCGAGCTCTCTATGGCTCCTCTAGTCCCCTCTAAAGGTCGAGTCACCCCCTTCGCATGTCCAGCCATCTCATCATCCGCAGCACCTCCAATAGTCTCTCCCTCCTCCAGGGTGTCACCCTCTATCTCCCTGAGCAAAGCAGCCCAGTGCTCTCTCTTAGCTGGCTAGTCAACCTCTCTAAATCCCACACACAGCAGTCCAAACTCAACAGTGTCTCAGCCAACACTTCCCCAGCCACAGGACGGCTCTGCTCCATCTAAAGTATCAAACCCACTACTCCAGCATCACTCCACCCAGTAGAACTGAAAAAATGAATACCCGGCCATCAAATAGAAAACCAGGGCCCTCATCCTGAGCCTCTGTCTCCTCTTGTCTCCAGAATCGCCAATATCCTGAAACTCTGCAATCACTGCAGTTAGATCCACCTGGCCATCAATAACCGTCTGGTTCGCAACATCCTCAGGCAAGTTTAAAAAGCTCCTGGAAAATCCAAAAATGTCCCACTCTGAACTCTGGCACCACCGGGACTGCCTTAGGATCGCAGCCGAGTATGGCGCTGTTCTCCTCAAATGTGGCGCAAAGCTCCTCCATAGCCGTACTCAAGCGGAAGACACGGGCCACCGGATCCTAGAACCTAAAACAGACCCTCATAAAATCCCAATCAACCTGAACTCTTTGCAATGTCACCATCGCTACAATGCCATATCTACCCAAATTGATTCCTTCTACCTTCTAGAGTTTCTTGGTCCATACATACATGCTATGACTGAAATACGACTCCATGAATGTGAAAATCGACAACACGGA
This sequence comes from Vernicia montana, assembly GCA_949750685.1. Classification (NCBI taxonomy): domain Eukaryota; kingdom Viridiplantae; phylum Streptophyta; class Magnoliopsida; order Malpighiales; family Euphorbiaceae; genus Vernicia; species Vernicia montana. The sequence continues at coordinate 9,534 of CATKHJ010492852.1, forward strand.
TTTAGACTATTTTCTTCCTCCTTGGGATAGAAAATTAAAAAAAAAACATGGCTTTTTCAGAGTTTTCTGATACTGGGGTCAAGCAAAAACAATAAAATGGAGCCGTAATTTAGCAAAAGTCAAGTCTCAGGTCATGCATTCTTTACACAAAGAAAATTGCATACATGGCATATAATTTTTATTATTTTGCAAAACATGCATTCACAATGCATAAACATACACGACAGAGCAAAGCATTGAAAGAGTCGCATAATAAATCATGCATACACGAGCATGAATCATCGGCATCACCAAAACACATAACATAAAATAAAAGTGAATACATCAGTGCATAATCATAGTAGTACAGTCATCCGTGAAAGTACTGTCTCCCGTTAGGAGAGTAAGAAAATAAAAGAAACTGATAATAGACACAGTCATCCAGACAAATGCTATCGCCCGCCAGGGGTATACAGACACAGTCATCCAGACAAATGCTACCGCCCGCCAGGGGCATACAAATACAGTAATCAATATAGTGCTACCACCCACCAGGGGCATTTATATAGTCATCTGAATAGGTACTACCTCCCGTCAGGGGAGTAGTAAAAAGAGAAACAAATGAAAACAGCAACCAAAATCAAATCCAGGTCAGCACCAATAATCAATCAGAACCAGCCTCCTCTCCCCCTCCTCCGAGGAGTATCCTCATCACTTACGCCCTGCAACTCTGAAATGTCAAGGCGCGTGAGAATTCCACCAATAGCTACCTCCATCCTACGGGAGATGCAATAATTGCGCCGAGCATAGTCTCTAGGAACCTGCATAAAGAATAATGTCAGAATGTTTTGGATCCTTTCTAAAGCACATAAAGGGTATAATGAAAATCCTACCTAAAGATCATTTCCAAAGGTGGGAGAAACAAAGAAGGTACCTGGGCAATATCATCAGGGATCATCCGCTCGCCTGGGCAAACAACACCAGGAAGCTGCCACATCCTCATGATGCCATCTGCACTATAATATCCAATATACTCAGGAAGCTGGTATTTTGTAATCCAATTCACCCCACTAGTACTATGGCTAGGGCCGGCGTCTTGACCAGACTTAGGAACATGCCCCTCAAATGAACCAACCAAATGAATCTTAGGGTTGCCGGAGGAATGGGCTCCCTCGGGATGGCAGAGGCAGTGGAAGATCATCCTCGCCATGTAATCTCCCGCATCAAGAATCTATCATAGAAATCCAAATAGTTCAGGTTGAGGTGCTGATGCAAGCATGCCTCCCTTCCATTGAAAAGCTCCTGGGAAGCCTAGATATCATACCCATAACGCATATCAACCGGCGGAAGGCAGGGCACACACCAGGATCCCGTGACCTGGAAATGGACTCTCTCGCCCAGATAGTACAGCCAAAAGTAAGGAGATCGCAACAACGCCCGTCTACGGGAAAGGGCCTTCGCAAAATTTGCATGGGGAGCATACAACATCCTCTCTCCGAAGGGTCTGGCAATGTATTATGAAAAAATCAGAAGCAAGTCAAAGCAAGACAAAAGGAAAGAGATAAAAGACAAGGAAAATACCTGCTGATTAGTCAACTAGTCAAAGAAAGCCTGAATAGTTAACAGGGTGTGCCTACGAGGAACGCCCCGGTTCGACTCCTCCCATCTCACTCTGATTGAAAAATCTGGTAACCGCTGCCTAATCAGCCTAGGGGCAATAAAGGAGAAGTACTCATAGGCCCAAAGCTGTGACACAGAGTTGTCAGAACAGATCTATCATTTCACGGTACATCGTGCTCAGAACCGCACCTTCCCAATCATATTGGTCCGATACATCCGTGTGAACCAAGCTGGGCAGGACATTCAGGTCCACCACATCCCTCATATTATGGGTAAAAGTACAACCCATAATGATCAGTAAGCATAATCGAGCAACAGTCGCGTCAGAAGCAAGGTCGCTCACCTCCAGCCAATCTAGCTTCTCGTGCAGAAAAGTACGCCTGACATAGATACTATCCCTAGGAGGATCGAAACCGATCAGGTTTTGCATCTCTTCATGGGAGAAGGTCACCCTCTAGTCATTGCACATATCTAGGGACCGAACCCCGAAACGGATCCCCGAAATCATGTACAAATCAAGTGAATTGCAAGTCAGCTTCCCACAAGTAAAATGAAAAGTGTTTGTGGTATCCCACCACCTCTCAGCCAAGGCCTTGATCAAGTTCATATTGGCATGATCAGGCACCTTCACCGCCAAGAAATCGACAAAACTAGTGGGCTTCAGTAGTGCTCAGACACCACTCTCCAGGGTAACGCACCTAATCACCTCCGCTAAGTGACACTGTCCACCCCTATTCTTAATCGTCGCAGCCTATATTCAACCAGTGTATATGGATGCTGATGACAAAAAAATTTCTAAAAAGGAAAGCTCGAAAAAAAAAAGAGTAAGAAGGATATTGATCGCCAAACGCCCCTCATATGAGACGTGCATATCCGACTCTTGCAGCAGGAGCAATGGATCCGGGTTGTCTCTAGGCGGCTTATAAATGCGCCCCGCGGACCGCTCACGGAGAAGGTAACAGTATGGCGAGATGAGGAAGCTTCATATTTGGATCGCAAACTCATTGTTGCAGAGGGTTGAATCTGAAAAGCAAAACAACAGGTTAAAAGGTAAGTAAAATTGGCAACAAAAAAAAAAAAGGAATTTTAAATATTTTTCTATCCAAACTGACACTTTTTCGATTCTAACCGGACTATCTGTACAGACAGCATTTTTCCAAAACTAACCGGATCTCTCCTAAAATTGACTGCTAATTTGTCCGATAATTAATTTTGGATCCACCGCTATTGACCGATAATTTTTTAGACTTCAGAATATCCTGAAAAATGACCTAGAACCCCCTGAAAATCGAACAGGAGGACGAAAAGGCCCGGAGCCTGAGACAGCTCGCGGACGTCCACGAGCCATGCCCGCAAGTCCACGAGGCTGTCTCGGGAACGCTGCGCATCATTTGGCGCATCCGTACTGACGCGCGTCAGTGCCAGATGTGTCAGTATGGGGTTAACGTGTCAGTACTGTACTGACACGTCCGCCAAATGTTCTAGCGGACTCCGCTAGGCGACCTCACGGACACGCGTGGTCCTCACACGCGTCCGCGAGCGCGTCTCGTGGCCCCTCCCCTTTTTACTGAATTGACCTTTTTACCTCTCCTTTTATCCACTTTTTAGGCTGGTCTTTTCCAGCCACCCCCCCCCCCCCCCACCCCCCCCCCCCAATCTGCTATGTAATACCCCAAGTTCTTGATGGTTCTAATGTCGTAAGATATGCTATAAGGATGAGAATTTGAGGTTGATTTTTTTTTGAGATCTCATGATTTGTTTGTTTACTAAGTTTCATGAAGTGTATGGTTGAATGATTATCTTAGATGATATGATCTAACTAAGAATGAATGGAATGAGTATTGTGGATATCAAAATGGAAGAAAGTAAATGTAAGAATGTGATTTGAATGGAATGTATTAAATTGCT
>CATKHJ010492868.1:0-13656 GCA_949750685.1 Vernicia montana
ACAAAAACAACCATCAATCATTTAATAGCAAATTAATCATGAAAAGTAAATATTCTAAAATTAATGGAGCAATCAAATTAGGAACATTTATAGTTGTGTTCGAATTAAAAATATAAATTAAATTTATTAAATATACCTTCAACTTCATTATTAAAACCAAGAGTTTCACTTTCTTGAGCTTCTTTAACTAACTTTTTCTTAGGGTCGTTCTGGCCCATCTATTTCTCTTTCACCAACTTTGATGATTGGAGCAACTAAATCATCATCTGGAATGTCCATTGCATGTGTCTTCTTTCTCCATCATATTATCATTGCTAGTTGTTGGGAAATCTTCTTCCATTTCTAAAAAAAAAAAAAAGGATTTTTTTTGGGTTTTTGATAATGATAATGAAAAGGAAAATGAAACCAAATGGGTTTTTCTGAGTAAAGAAAATCAAAATATCAATCTACTTCTAAAATAGATAGAGATAGAGAAAACTAAACTGATTTTAGTCTATTAATGATAATGAAATTAAGGAATTTGAGATGGAGCAAAACTAATTAGAGGATTTGAGTTTCAGAGACGAAGACAATGAAATTAGAGGATTTGAGTTTGAGAGAAAGATAACATATTACTAAAATAACCTTCATACAAATATGTATTTCTACTATACACCTATATACTACCTTTTGGTTATTTCTACTATATAGTGGGGCTCATTAATTTTTTTTATTTTTTTAATCCTCCGCTGTCTACATATGCCTTCGCGGGCCGCGATGCAAATAATTTTTCATTTTTAATTAAGTGTTAATAATATATATATATATATATATATAGAGAGAGAGAGAGAGAGAGAGAGAGCGTATTTTGTAAAAAGGGGTAGTCGAGAGTGGAGAAGCAGAAGCAGAGCATATTGATTTTAGGGAGTGTTGAAGGAACGATGGCAGAAGGAGAAGAAGAAAGAGGCAATGGTAAAGGAAGTGAAAATTGGGTAGAAGATCTGCAGCGTACTGTCATTCAATCTAAGGACTCAGCCATTCGTTCTGCTCGTTCCTTTCAACAAAATTCATCTTCCCATCTTCGCTCTTTACAGGTAATTAGCTTCTTTTTTTTTTTTATGAATTTATTGATTTTCTTTCAATTTCAGCTTCTGGGTATTACTATTCTGATCATATCATAGCATAATTGATGTCTTTGTAGTTTATTATTATTATTATGTTCTAAAAGAAACATCACAATTTCACAGGATTATACGCCAAGAGCTATTTCCCAGTTCAAAACTTATGAAGATGCTTTTGTCTACAAAGTTAAAGGTGATAACTTATATATATATATATATATATATATATATATATATATATATATATATATATATATATATATATGCAATTCATTCCATGGATTATTTGTCAACCTTAAAAAGGATTTTGCTTTTGGAGGTTGGATTGTGGTCCTCCAACTCAATTTATCAACCCTATTACCAGAGTTATTCAAATTGTGGGAAATGGCCCATCATCAACATGCTTAACAAAACCTTCAGCTTGAGATAAATAATACGTTTGTTGGCGAAATAAAGCCATTTGGAAATTATTATGATTGAAAATGATGACTTTAACCAAAAGTTTACTGTTTTGCTAAATTCCTTCTTCAGATGAGTTGATGACTGCAAGGGAACACCCAGTTGAGACCATTGGGGTTGCTGTAACTGCTGGTCTCCTTCTTATGCGAGGTATTAATGAACTCTTGCTTATGTCAGGATATGACTAAATTTCTTTGGAGATCTAGATATGAACTCTTTTAAGTCCTAGCCAAATTTAATTTTACTTCATCATAGTTATTTGTGCTTAATCACGCTAATTTTGTTGTTTGTGCATTCTAGTATTTGATTTTCAATAAGTAATCAGAGTTTGATCTATGTTAAAAAGGTTATTTAGATGACTAAAGCAAAATTGCCATTAGCATTGCACTGAATGGGAACTTAATGCTGGCAGGGAGCAATTAGGTACCTTGTTTAGAATTGGTCTTTTTCACTGAGACACCAACTACAAAAAGGTTTGATGATCCCATTTCATTCATTTAACTTGTTTAAGGAATAAGGAGACGACTAGAAAGGTAGAAGTAGATTCCTACACTTGAATGGTCCTACTTGTACCAGAATTATTTTAATAATGAATTTTCTTCTCACCTTTTAGGTGGGGGAAATACAGTAGACTATCTTTCCCATAATGGAACAAGGGGCTGTGCCATTATCATTGGTCATCTTGCATTTCCTTTGTCACTCATAAGTTTGATTGGATAGTTTAGGGCAATATAATATAAGGTATTTCTTCTTGGCACAATAAACTCCCCCAAATATTAGAGGGATGCATTACTTATTGAGTCTTGAGTCTTCAATTTGATATATAGCATATGTTTGTTTTGCAGAATATTTTATTCATGTCCTTGCCTTTTTTTCTACTACTAAAATGAAATTTCAACTACTTAATCGCTTAAAAGAAAATTGATTATTATTTTTTCCTGCTGCATTTAATGTGAACTGAAAACCGATAGTCTGATACTCAAGGATCTGTTCACAGGCCCACGAAGGTTTTTGTTTCGTCATACATTTGGTCGACTTCAAAGTGAGGAGGTAAGTCATCTGTTCAGTGTCCATCCTATAGAAGATTACTATCCTATGCATCTGTGATTGAGATGTTTGCACATATATGTGCACATGAACTGCCAATTCAACTTCTTTACCATAGAAAATCTAAATTCTCTGATCCTAGTTTTTATTTGACATTTATCATTAAAGACTGATGCTTGTATATCTGATATGTGGTCATCCGTTCTTATATGTTCAGGCAAAATTTCTTAAAGCTGAAAAGAATGTAAAGGAGTTGAACCTCTCTGTAGATTTAATGAAGAAGGAAAGCAGAAAATTACTTGAAAGGGCATCTCTTGCTGAAAAGGATATGAAACATGGCCATAATGAGCTCTTGTAAAGTGATTTTGAGTTATTTTGAATTCTGCTATATGTTGTCTACTGTCTCAGTTTGTTTACTAAGTTATTGATGTAGGGATGCTGGAAGTCAAATTCAACGACTTGCTAAATCAGTTTACAAGGTTGAAAACCAAGTAGCAGGTATGGATGCTTGATTTTGTCCTGTTTCCCTTATTCTTGTTGATTATGCCATGATGGAGTCATAGAAACAAGAGCCTAGATGAATTCTTGTTGCATTAATGCCTTTCGTTTTCTTAGACACTTGGACTTGTGAAGCCTTTCAACTTCATATTGCTTTTGGATAGAAAATTTGAAAACCAAGAATTTTACTTTGAGATTTTAGTTCAAATCATATAAACAAAGATTTGGAATGTAGTAAATAATTAAAAGAAAAAAGGAACTAGTATTGTATATGAAATTGCATCTTTTTATTGGGTATTTCAAATTCATTTTAAAGTTTTCTTTTACATTCATGAATCTTATCCCCATTCACGATTCAATCCAACAAAAGAATATGAACCTGTTAGAAGTAATCTAAAGTAAAATAATCAAATTGAAATATCTTCACTTTGAAGAACTCTGCAGCTTCACTATGTCATGTTCTTATATTTGTTTATGGTCAGTGATGGAATGTTTTGCATTGGAATTTTCCACTGAAAGAATCATAATAGAAGATAGGTAAGGGCTAAGTTTCCTTTGGTGACTTGTTAGCTATTCACCACTAGTTACCTTGATAGGGCATTTAAAAAAACGTTGAGTTTCAGTTAAAGTTTGCTGCACTCATAAACTTTATGAATTTATCAACAAAGAACCCACACACATGGAATAAACTCAAGCTGGTTTTGAAAGGAACTCTTGCATTGATAGTCCCATTTTGTTTTACTTGTGTTAGATTTGATGGATGGGCTACGAGAGATCCCTGGAAGGGAGGCTTTGAAACTTCGAGCTGAGGTAAATGAAACATTGTGTCTTGTCTTGACAATTTTAGATGTTCTTGCAATTGATAAGCTTATTGAAGGTGGTCTGTCTCTCTTTTGCATTGATTAGGTTGCTTCCATGGCATCAGCTTTGAAGCAGCATAGGACTGTACTGGACAAACGGATCATGAAGATTTCTGAACTAGGGCTTCCTGTTTGATAGCATATGATGATCCTAACACCACCACTTGGGGCAATTATATTTTATTTATTTCTTGTTTAAATCCATTCACTGGTATTCAGCTACCAAAGCATGTTTGTGATTAGAGAAGATGGAATTTTTCCTTATCCAAAGTTGCAATTACATTGGAAATCCTGATTATAGCTTGAAATGGTTAATTTTGTGAAATTCCTTATTTAAACTAATTGAGTAACTAATATATCCCATTCAATAATGGTATGATCTGCTATTTCAGTATGGAAGAATGCTTTTGTGTACCACTCTCTCTCTCAATAGGCATTTGGTAGTTTCATCAATCAGGGACTTTACCTTTTGGCAGCAATAAGTGTTGCTAAAGAAAGTTGAATTTCTTATTTTTGTTTGAACTGCAAATATTAGATGAGCAATTTAAATGGATTTTGAACTCCATTGGGATCTGCCTTCAAAATAGTTGAAAACTTGAAATGTCTCGAGGCCAGCCAAAGCATTTTATTATGAGCAATGGTTTCCTGTAACTGTTCTGCAATCAATCAGTTGACTGTTACTCATAAGTATGATAGTTGCAGAAGTGATTAACATATGTATATTGTCATGTTTGAAGATGAAAAGGAAGTGCTGAATTTTCTACATTTACATTTGATTTAACTGATGAAGAGTAAATAGATTCAGTTTATAGTTTTCAAAAATACCATGTTATGAAATTTTTTAGAAATTCAGTTTGAATTTAATTGACTATGTTGTGAAGTTATTTTATTGTAACGATTATTTAGAAGAAAGAGAAAACGATAGGAAAGAGATGGTGTAAACATAATTTTTTTTTTTTTTTTTTTTTATCGAGTGCAATGATTTATTAATGGCCTGAATAAGAAAAATAACCATTAAAAAAAGAAGAGGTTCCTATATTAATGAACAAGTCAACAAAAGGTAATTAAAATAATAAACCCATATTACTTTTTTTTTTCTTTTTTTTAGGGAAAATTGAAAAAATAAATCAAGTATAAGCAGCTAAACCTGTAATAATAAAAGAGTGAGGTAGAGATTCTTAGTACATTAAACTAGGGATTGCAATTTAATTCATCCTACTAGGTACTGGCTCCACCCCTAATGAGGCAGGTATTACTCGCCTCGTTTACTAAATGAGGCGGAATAAGTTTTAAATTTTATGTAATAACCTGAATTTTTAATTAAATTAAATTTAAATATTATAAAATTCATATTTGGTAAAATTATATATGAAAATAATAATTTTATATTTTAGTAATTAAATAATAATTTTTAAGAATTTTTAGAAATTAAATTTATATTCAAATAACTTTTAATAAATTGAAAAGAAATTAATTTTCAAGTTTTAATATAGACCCGTTTGGGATTGCGTTTAAAAAAAACACTTTTCAACAAAAAAAGTTATATATTTTTTAAAACTTTTTTTGAAAAAAGCAGGCAAATTGATGATTTTCCCATAAACAAATTTGAAAAAGCAGTTTATAAAAAAAATAAATTAAATAAAAAAAATTCAAAAAGCGTTTTTTTAGCCTCAAACAACTATCCCAATCAAAATGAAGTACATTTCACAAGGATTCCATTGACTATTTATTTATAATTTTTGAACCTAAAATAAATTTTTTACAAATTTTTAAAGATATATATATATATATATATATACCCATGGACACTACGTGGAAACCTTGGGATGCTGTATAACCAGCCAACATATTTTAAATCTGCTGACGAAGGGAATGAAGAAGAAGAAGGGAGAGAGGATGACTAAGGTGGCAATTTTCAGACCCGATTTCGGCCAAACTAGAGGGAAGTGATCACACCTCTTACACCACCTTGTAGCCTGTCGTGAGGAGAATTCATAGACGCTATCCTTGCTCACTTCCGATCACTGGTTAAGGAGATATTGCTATCCAAAGTAGCTCTAGTGACCACATTGGCTAAAAATTTCAATTAGTCATAACTCTCTCATCTGAACTCCAAATCTAGTGATTCTAGTTCCTATGGCTTCCTCTTGGTTCCAAATTTCATTTGACATCTTACTCACCACCTGAGATTCACTAGAGAGGGAGATCGAAGACCTCACGACTTTTCAATGAGATTCCAGCTGATTTTCTGCGAGTGAGTAAGCACGACTGGTACCATTATGCTCCTGGAGTGAAGAGCTTTCCAACACCCCATACCTTTCCTGATTTGGTGTGTTATGTCCAAGTATGTAGTGTTTTTAGGATGTTATTTTGATTAATTTCATTTATTTCTAATTAGTTTTTAGTTGTTTTTATGTGTTTTTAAGTTAATTTCAAGTGTAGGTCTAATTTAGAATGAAAAGTGTAGAAAAAGGATGAAAATCAAGGGAAGAAGGCTGAGCATAAGGCTTTGAAGTTAGCATGGCCGTACAGATGATGGCGCACGGTTGTGAGGCCTCGCCCGAATGCCCCTCCCCTCGCTTAGGAGCCTTAAGGAAAGGCTAAGTGATTTTTAAGGGAGGTTAAGGCACGAGTTTTGGTGCTCACGATTGGAAGCGGCTATCGCCTCAGAAAATTGATTTGATTTTTGAAAATGATTCGAGAGTCGCCACCTTAATTTATTTAAATGGGAAAATTAAGAAAAAACTCAATTTGACTCCAATTTATTAATCTTTGATTAATTTACCCAAGGACAAAGTCACTAGTCCTTGAACCAAGTTGAGCTCGGTAACTAGGTTTTTGATTTTAAAATAATCTCAATTTGGCTTTTAAATTTAATTTGACTTTTGAAAATTGATTTCATGAATGACAAGTATTAATGACGATTTATAATGCAGGATCATGACATATTTATGAAATATGTGGAAAAATAAAGAGCAAGTATTTAAACATCCACAAGTAAAGGAGAGTATTTCCTCTAGCCCTTATGGGTACTAGGAAAATCACAAAATCGCTCCTTTACTCCAAAAATAATTAAATAATTGTTTTAATTGAAATTTACAAGAAAAGTAATAAATTGACATTTACATGGAAAATAAAAGGGAAAGGGGATTGATTGAGATTTGGATTTGAAACTTAGATTTAGATTCTAAGCTTGCCTACGTATCCCATTGAATAGGGACCAAAACTCACGTAGTTCATTGCACTGTGAAGTGGAAGGATTTAGGGATTGGTCAGATTGATTTGATTTAATTTGGGGTGATTTTGGAGTTAGTGAGAGAAGATGATGTACCTTCTCTTTAGGAAGATTTTGAGTAGGCGGAGTGATTTTTCGGACCGAGATATTGTTTTATCGGCTTTGGATGATGGATTTAAATAAATCTCGGAGGAAATTAATTTGATGATTTGGTTGCTTTAATTACCCAATTTTAATTAATTAAAAAGATTAATTAATTAAAGTGATTAATTAATCAGATTGAGTGAAGACTAATTGAAAAATTAATTCATTAATTAAAATTAATTTTTAATTAATTAACTAATTCAAAATGAGTGAAAACTAATTGAAAGATTAATTAATTAATTAAAATTAATTTTTAATTAATTAACTAATTGAAACTGCTTAAAATGAGTGAGAAAACTAATTAGAGAGAGAGAGAAGAGAGCAATTGGATATCTATCAACAAAGGCTCTAAGGTGTGAATTGAGAGGGAATGGAAGGGGGTATTTATAGGAGCAGATGGAGGTGAAAAGGACCAAAAAGGACTTGAAAAGTGGAAAAAAAGAGGGGTAAAATCGAAAAATCACGAAAAGGGGGACGACCGCTAGACGCGCTGGCGGAAGCGCGTGAGCACCACGCACGTTCGCGAAGCAACCTAGCAGCGTTTGCTGCGATGTCTGGCGGACACGTCAGTCGCCCCAAGGGACGTGTCAATACGGGACTGACACGTCAGCCCTGTATTGATGAGTCTGTCACTGACGCGCGTCAGTGCAGACATGCCAGATGACGCGAGGCGTCCGTGAGGCGGCCTCGCGGACGCGCCTAGGCCTCCCACGGACTCATGGGTATGGCTCGGGGACATCCTCGAGCCATCTCAGGTTTCGGGTTTCGGTTCAGTTTTAGGGGCTTTTGTGAGTTTCGAGTCAGTTTTTGGGGTATTCTGAAGTTTGAAAAATTACCGGTTAGTGGTAGTGGATCCGAAATTAATTATCGGACAGATTGACAGTCAGTTTTGAGAAAAATTTGGTCAGTTTTAGGAAAGCGCTGTCTGATACAGAAAGTCCGGTCAGGATCGGAAAAGTATCAGTCTCCTTGTAATATTATGCTTGAAAATCCATTTTTTCGAGGGGGCGCTGCCCCCTTGACCCCTTCCCGCTAACCGGCTAGCGGGACCGCCGTATTGGCTCTACGTAGCGCATAAAATTTAGTAGGTGTCAAGTTGCAGCAACATCTTAGGGGTGTAAAATTGAGGGTTCACAACGGCCGTGCAACTCAATCTGGATTCTGTGTCTCAAGGAAAAGGTGCAAAAAGTGACATTTTAATGTTGCACGGCCGTGCACAATCTGACAGTCCAAAATGTGAATTTTCTTTTCTTTTCGGAGTCTTTCAGCTATTGGGAGCAACAAAGGTATTACCTGTGAGGCCTCGCTCGAATGCCCCTCTCTTCGCTCGGAGAAAAATAAAAGTGCCTTAAGGAAAGGCGAGAGTATTTTTAAGGGAGGTTTAGGAACGGGTTTCAGTGCTCACGATAAAGGAATGAAGGGCTATATAAAGGGAAAGGAAGGAGCCCGGAGGCAGTGGCGGCGCCAGCGGCATGCCACAGTCGGCGATGGCAATGGCGGCATACCGGCGAGGAGCCAACACCATTTGGGTGTTGTACATACCGCCAGCATGAATCTCATGCCGCCCAGGTAAGCCCAAGCTTGGCCCACCTGAGGCTCGATCTGGGTCAATTTTGGTCATGTTTGGTTCAGGTTTGACCTAGTTTTTGCACTATTTTAGTCCATTCCAACCCGTTTATGATCCAATTTGGGCCCGGTTTGATTCTACGAATTCGTAATTGAAAACCTTTTATCTAGGGGTGCAATTTTAAGGGTTCACAACTTGCCCCCTTATCAGAATTGGCTTGTTCAAAAGGTAATTCGGATGATAGTGAACCAAAATGATGTCTAGGCCGGTATGTAGACATGTTTGGGGAAAATCTGTATTCCTTATCTGTTTGGAAAAATAAAAGTTATATTCCCAGTCTGTTAGGGTAAAGATATATTCTCGGTCTGTTTGGGAAAAGATATATTCCCGGTCTGTTTTGCAAAAAGATCCTAAGGCTGTCTTAGGATGGGTGTGATTCTGAAAGAGAAAACCTTATTCAGTCTTAAGGTATTGATTGGTTTGGGGAAGGAGGTGGCCCCCGGTATCTTTGGGAAGTGATAGTGATGGTCCCGGTCTAGGTCTGGGAAGCGATGAGGATGATCTCAGTCTTGGTCTGGGTTTCATCAGAATTGATCTTTCTGGTAGGCAATTCTGAAGATCTAAAAATGGTCCTGCCTGACGGGATGATGGGATGGATTGGTCCCTTCTGGTAGGACAAGGTGATGGTCCTTTTTGGTAGAAGGATGTTCCTTTATGGTAGGAAGAGGGGATTGATGATCCATCTTGTTTCAGGAGGTCTGATTAGCGACCTGTTTAGTATGAAATGCATCTGACTATGCAAAAATCATGAATTGGATACCTTGAACCTTTGAATGGTCAATTTGGTATGAGAGTGCTGATCATTGTGGAGGAGGGTTCCCCCATTTTGGAATGATGAAGGCAAGGTCATGTTTTAGCCTTTGAGGGAGATCAGTCAGGTTTTGTCTGAAAATGTTATCTTGGAAGGCTAGGTCAGGTTTTTCGTTGGGTGGAGATTATTTTTGGAAGGCTCAGTCAAATGTGGCTTTGGAGAAAGTTATTACTTGGAAGGCTGGGTCGGGTTTTTTCCCTGGAAAGGTTATTTCAGAAGGCTGGGTCAAGTTTTGCCTTTAGTGGAGAGATCATGCTTTGGAAGGCTTAGTCAGTTTTTAGCCTTAGAAGAGGTTATTTTGGAAGGCTAGGTCAGGTTTTTTCTAGAAGGGAAAATTGTAGGTTGTCTTATATGTGTCCCATCTGGTAAGAGTCTGTTTTCTGGACATGACTTTTGGAGGTGTTTTGACTAGTTGGTTTGCCACTTGAATTTGCTTGTCCAAGGGACTTAGATTGCAGTGATGATATGATTTGCAAAGGAAGCTTGGGCTTGGAAGGACTATCTGTTTTGCCAAGGAATCATGGGCTTCAACTGCCAAAGAAGTTTGGGATGGGCTTTGACTGGTTCAGGCTCCTTTTAATCAGCTTGAGGATGATAGGCTCTGGGAGTCATGGTTTGACTTTTAGCTTTGCAAAGGAAACTGGGCTTCATGGATTATGAGTCCTGAAAGACTTTGGACTTTGGTGGGCTTGGCCCTTGAGATATTTACCAAGGAGACTTGGGTTTTTGTTGGGCTTAGCCCTTTTGGAGATGAGATTTTACCAAGAAGACTTGGGTTTTTGATGGGCTTGGCCCTTAGAAGATGAGGTTTTACCAAGGAGACTTGGGTTTTTGGTTGGGCTTGGCCCTTGGAAGATAATATTGTACCAAGAAGACTTGGGTTTTTTAGTGGGCTTGGCCTTTGAAAGAGAAGGATTGTAGGCTAGACCTTTTGATCAGTGTTTGAGGAGGTTGTATAATTTTGCTTTTGTAGCATGATTTATGAAGAAGATAAGCACAACTAATCTTATTGCCTGATATTTGAATAGACTCTTAGAGTGATAGGACTCTTGAGAAGATACTAGATTGATTTGGATGACTACTCGGAAGACGTGTTTTTTGATGGATGGTAGGAGCAATTTAGCTTTTTATGACCATCGTTTTGAAGGATATGTCCCTAATGAATGATAAAGGCTACTTAGCTGCTTGAGCTAAGAGACATGATTGATTACTTGAAGGATTTTCCCTTAATGAATGATAAGGGTTACTTAGCTGCTTGAGCTAAGAGACGTGACAGATGATTTGAAGGATTTACCCTTAATGAATGATAAGGGTTACTCAGCTGCTTGAGCTGTGATGGATGATAGAAATGATATGCCCCTATTGATTGGTATAGGGTTACATGACAGATGACATGAAGAATATGCTCGTGACAAATTTGACAGAAGATAATCCGAAAGACGTGCACTAATGAGGGATCAACCGGAAGATGATAACTTAAGATTATATGCCCTTAATATGGGATAAAGGGCATAAGGAACAAAATGATTGGATCAGGATGATTTTTTTGTTTAGCTCTAACTTTTGCCTGAGCTGCCCTTTTGGGTTTTCAACTCGACGAGCTTGCTCTAATTTCTGCCTAAGTCACCCTTTCGGATTTTTGACTTAGCGAGCTTTCTCTAATTTTTGCCTAAGTCGCCCTTTCTAGTTTTCAACTTAGCGAACTAATCAATGAATTTCGGCATTTAGAGATTATTCCACCATGATTTGCATGACTGCTATCCTTCATCTTGGGGTTTTGACGTTTGTCTAGACCATTTCATTGAATCTTGTTTTGGGGAGAAATCTTGTGAGGACATCGGGTCCTTTTTTGAGATTGTTGCCTCCTGTTGAGGTGTCTGTTTTTTATTACCCAAAAGTGCAATGGGTAACTTTGTTGGATTGCCTTTAATTTTTACTGCTCCAACTGAGAAGATCACCATTTGGTGTTCTTTATTGATTATCCTTTGGTTGGGAGCTGATGAAGCGACTGCTAATGTGGACATAAGAATACCTTAAGTCTTGATTGTTCCAAATCATGGTGGATTTAAATGCAAATGCTTGCCAAAATTTTATTGATTTGATTAATTTTTTATTATCTATATATCATATTAAACTGGAAAGATGAGAATAGAGAAGTGCATATAAATGTTTTATTGCAAAAAGAGAATATAGTACAAAGACTCAGACTTATAGATGACAAACTCAGACTCGAACTTGGATTTTTGAACATGGACTTTGAATATGGACTCAGACTTGATTTGGACTTGAACTCAATCTCAGATAGGTCAGATTACCTGAGCTTAAGCTCCTCCATAAAATGCTATTTAAGTAGAGGTGAGGTGAGGTGGGGTCTGTTTTCCACTTTGGTGAAGATGCATGGAAACATGGCTTCAAGTTTGAAAAGGAAGATGAGATCGAGGCTGTAATACCCTGCATCCCCACTGAATTATTTTTTCGTAGTATCTGCAATTTAATTACACTGTGTTAATTTTACACTGTCTACTATTTAATTATACAGTGTTTTTCCAACACTGTCTGCTATTTAATCACACAGTGTTATTGTCTGCACCGTCTGCAATTTAATTATACTGTGTTATAATTCCACTGTATTATTTTTGCACTGTGTCTAATATTTAATTATACTGTACATTATATGATGATGAGTGTGATTAATATATTATTAATCATAAATGCTTATAATGAGTAATTATATTGATAAGTGATAATTAATATGTGATTATGGTACCTAATTATGTGATTAAGGTACTTAACTATGTGATTAATATTATGTGAATAATTAATTTGTGTGCATATGACTAGTGGGACTCCACCATCACATGGTGTAGAGAATTGACATTTAGGGTAAAGGATGGGTTGCTTTAGCCTTGCATTTTTGCCTTGTCATTTTGGGAAAAAGTCACCATCAACACCCATTAAAGGAAATTGATTTATTCTTCATTAAAATTCAAAACCCTCCTACCTAAATTGTTATTACTATGTAAATGACCATTTAACCTAGTGCTAGAATTATTCCACCCATTTCATTAAGGGTATTATTGACTTTCACCAACTAAAGCCCTATCACTATATATTCATCTTTTTCTCTTCTTCTTCTTCATTTTCTCAAGAGTTTAAGAACACAAAAAAAACTCCATTTCTTCTTCATCACATTTCGGCCAACACTAAGAATTTGGAGGAAGGGGCTTTTCAAGGTAACTTCTTCACAAAACCTTTTCCTCTTCAATTCCTAAGCATGATTCTTGAGTTGCTTTTCATAAGTTTATTGTCTTTCTTTCTTTTCTCTTCATTCAAGGTTCAGCCAAAGGATTACTTTTACTCCCATGGCATATAATTTTTATTGAATGCAAAATTGTATATGTTGGCATGCTAATTGAAGATTGTATATGTCAATTTATAAAATGATTGAAGTGTGAGGGTTTTCCCTCTCTACCTAGGTTCGGCCAACCTAGGATTTCACCCTAGGTTGGTGATTTCTTTCAATTGGTTCTTGATTTATATTTGATTGGAAGTTAATTGAATGATTACATGATTAATTGTGAGTTAGAAGCATAAATTAGAGTTTTTCCCCAATTTGAGTGATTATGCCAAGTGTGAAAAATATGATATAGTAATTGATAATTTAAATTGATTGTCTAAGTATGCAATCGGATAGTTTAATTATATGTATTGATAACCAATTTGAGAAATTGAAGTGAAATTGATAGTTTCCCCAATTTTCCCCAACTTAGGGATTTTGACTAAGTATGACTTTGTGATACCATGTTTGATTATTCAAATTGATTATGTAATTGTGCAATTGGATGATTTAATTTCATGAATTGAGATTCAATTTG
>CATKHJ010493124.1:0-22227 GCA_949750685.1 Vernicia montana
CATGGGTAGGTGATCTCCCTTTGGGGTGACAAGAACTATTCCAGCTCTATAACCATTGTTGTTAGACGCACCATCAAAGAATAGCTTCTATACTTCAGGATCTATGATCAGGATATCCTCATCTGGGAACTCAGGCTCAAACAATTCACCATCTATAAGGGCTGCAGCCAACTGGTCAGCGATTATGCTTCCTTTTATTGCTTTTCTTGGAACATACTTTAGGTCAAATGCTGCAAGTACTACCATCCTTCATGCCATTTTGTTGTCTATAACAGGCTTCTCCATAAGGAATTTCAAAGGGCTCTTGTTAGCTAGCACATGGGTTGTGTACGAGCATAGGTAATGCTGGAGTTTATGGCATACCCATACCAAAGCTAAACATAGTTGTTCAATATGATTGTAGTTAAGCTCATGAGCCAACATACGTTTGCTTAGGTAATAGATGGCATTTTCTTTGTGGGAGTCTGAGGCATTTTGAGCTAGCATTGCACCTATAGCTTCTGGAGTGACTGATAAATAAAGCAATAATGGCTGACCTGGTCTCAGAGGTTGCAGCACTGGTGGATTCAACAGATACTCCTTGATTCTATCAAAGGCTTTTTGGCATTCCTCGTTCCACTGCTTAGAGTCTCCCTTTCTTAGTAACTTGAAGACCGGTTCGCAAACATCTGCCAGTTGCGCAATGAAACAACTGATGTATTGTAAACGACTTAGGAAACCTCTAATCTCCTTCTCAGTTTTAGGAGGTGGCATTTCTATGATTGCCTTTGATTTAGTAGGATCCACTTCTATGCCCCGCTGGCTGACCAAATGCCCGAGGAACACACCTGAGGAGGCACCGAAGACACATTTGGCTGGGTTCATCTTGAGATTGTACTGTCTGAGTCTCAAAAAGAACCTTTCTAAGGCTTCCAGATGCTCTTCAGGGGTCTCAGATTTTACCACCATATCATCTAAATATACTTCGACATCTTTGTGCATCATGTCATGGAAGATAGTAGTTGCCATCCTCTGATATGTTGCCCAGGCGTTCTTTAGAACAAAAGGCATGAACCAATAACAGTAGGTGCCCCATTCTATTATGAAAGACATTTTTTCCTTGTCATGAGGGTATACTTGGACTTGATTGAAGCCCGCATAGAGGTCGGTCAAGGAGACCACTGATGCACCTGTCATACGGTCTACTAACAAGTCAATGTGAGGCAAAGGAAAGTCATCTTTCGGCCAAGCCTTGTTGAGATCTTTGTAGTCAACACATATGCGGACTTTTCCGTCTCTCTTGGGGACAGGCACTATGTTGGCTAACCATGAAAGGTAAGTGATTGGTTTGATGAATTGATTTTCCAATAGTTTGGTTACTTCTTCCTTGATCTTCAAAGACCATTATGCCTTCATTTCGCGCAGCTTCTACTTAACAGGCTTCACATGTTCGTAGGTTGGGATCTTGTGAAATGAGATACTTGGATCTACCCCTACCATGTCCTTGGGTTCCCATGAAAAACAATCCAAGAACCGATGAACCTTTTCAATCAATGCCTGTGTATCATGATATGTAGATGCAATGTATATGATTTTGGATTTTTCCTCTGTGCCATAATTTATAGATTCTTTGCCTTTTTTATTTTTTATTTCTTTTTTATTTTCTTTTTCAAATGTCTCATTTAATGATGAATCAGACGAAGTAGAGCATATAGAATCAGAAAAAGTAAGCGAAAAAGTCAAACTTCTTATTTCTGATAAAGTTCCTATCATCATGGGTTACAGCAAAAGATAGGCCCACAGGGTGGATTACAGAATTGGACTCGACAGACTCAATTTCAAAATCAGACTGGAAAGACTCAGAGGACTCATACTCAAACTTAGAAGACTCAAACTTAGAAGACTCAAACTTAGAAGACTTAGACTCAGAAGACTCGGATGGGGGCATGACAGGGTCGGTGCTCGCCTCAAAGTACCAGTTATTGGGTGGAGCTTGAGACGGGTGGATGAGCTTGGTAGAATAAGGTTATTGGTGTTTGGTGATCATGTGGATGGATTCAAAGAGAGAGGGCTCCATGCTTGCTTCCCAATCCTGCTCTAGCAGATAGATTGGCTCACATTCCTCTAAGCTGAGCCTGATATCAAAGAAAATTTCAAAACCAGGGATTAGTTTTCTAGAAATAGGGCAATACCAAGGCTCGGGAAAAGCACAATAGGGAAAATCTTCACCCTCTTTCATAAAGTACCCATTTAGGGTTTTAAAGTATGGGCGCATGGGCCAATCATAAGTCTCACCTTGCCTCTTGGCGTTAACCCTCAGCCTGGCTCTCTCCTCTAGTTCCATCATGTCCTTTGATGTGGGCTTGTAGCCTAAGCCAAAAGGAGCAGTGGCAGTAGGGTACTCTGAAAATTGAGCAATCCCTTGTTGGTTCTTTCCCAGACCTAAACTTGGAAAGTAATCCATTTTTCTCATCATGTTAGCCATGGCTACATTGCTATACGGGTCAAAGTAAAAAAGAAACGAATTATTTACCTTCCCCTTGGATAAATTGAATGGTGTCAAAAGAGAAACCCGACAGAGGGACACTGGAGGGTTCTAGGTTAATCTCCAAAATGGGGATTGAGCTTGGATGGTCATTCTTCCCATGTACATCAGCCTTAACCGTAATGATACTTGTACCATAGGGAAATTTCAATTTCTGGTGAAGAGATGAGGGAACAGCCTTGACTTGATGGATCCACGGCCTTCCTAGAAGTAGATTAAAACAGTTCGGGACATCGATCACTTGGAAAGAGATCGGCATGGTGACAGGTCCAACAGTCACATTTAGGGTAGCCACACCTAAGACCTCCCTCTTGGTGTTATCATAAGCTCGCACAACTTGATCAGACGGAGTGAAATTCGTAGCCTCTAATCCTAGGCAGCTAACCACTTTCAGTGGGCATACATTCAGAACAGACCCGTTATCCACCAACACCATGGGCACAGTTTTGCCTTGGGTCATCACAATGATATACAGAACTTGATTGTGGTTTTCCCTACCTTGAGGGATGTCTTGATCACTTAAAGATATAGACATTGTCTTAGTGGTGCTGGTTAAAGAAGCCACGAGCGTTTCGGGTGTGATGTCAATCGGAGCCTGACACCGGTTCAAAGCCTTGCAAAGAGCTTGGTGATGAGGATACGAGGACTGAATAAGGCTCTAGATGGAGATGTTTGTTTGGGTCTTCTTCAACTATTTCAGGACATAATCCTCTTCAGGCTCTTGGTGGGGTTTCAGCTTTTCTGCTGGAGGAGGAACAATATGGCTGATTGGGGTAGTTTTTTTTGGTGCAGTGGGATGAGTTGGTCATGGAAGGACTCTCCCACTCCAGGTTATTGTGTCGATTTCATCAACAAAATCATTCAAATCGAGGACACGGCAGTAGTTTGGAGTGGAATAGATCATGGAGATAGGGTCAGATTCATGTTCATCAGAGGTGATGAAATTGACATTTCCTTTGTGTCTGGGAAGAGGATTAGTGGTGATGTTAGGCTTGGGCTTGGGAGCGATAATGTCTCCACTGTCAACTAGATCTTGAATCATGTGCCTTAAAGCCTTACAGTCATCAGTTTTATGCCCCGGTCCCTGATGGTAGTCACAGTGCTCATTAGCATTATAGTTCCTGGACAAAGGGTTTGGTGGTGCTTTTGGCTCTAAGGGCTTAACCAGATGGGCTCTCAAAGCTTTCTTGAAAATAGTGCTTAGGGGCATACCTAGCTCAGACAAGGTTCTCTTTGATTCCAACCTCATTGGCTGATGATAGGAGACGGTATTTACCTCTCCCCCTTTCTGGTTGGCCAACTAAGTGGTGTTGGAAATGTAGTTAGCGTTCCTACGGTACCTTGAGTTCGAGGACTCATCCTTAACTTGCCCAGATTGAATCAGATCTTCAATCTTGGAGGCAGTGGCAATAAGAGCTTTGAAGTTCGGGAGGTACTGGGTTTGCAGATGGACTTGGTATTGATGGAGGAGGTTTTTGACGATAATGTCGATCTGCTCTTCTTCTGACGAGCGGTTCACCATTTGGGCTTCCTTAGACCTCCACCTTGTAAGGAACGCAGTGAAGGACTCCCCTGATCTTTGTTTGGTTGTCTCTAGAACTCGACGGGTGACATCCACCTCGATGTTGTAGTGGTACTATTTGACAAATGTATTGCAAATGTCATCCCAACTTTTCTTGTGGTTTTGATCGAGATTCAGTAACCATTTCACAGCAGCTCCAGTCAAGGAATGCTGGAACAACTGAGCAAGGAGCTCATCGTCCACTCCAAATGGTCTCATAGCACCCACATACATTTTTAGATGAGTCTTTGGGCACGTGGTTCCATTGAATTTATCCATGATAGGCATTTTGAACTTTAGTGGAATCCTTGCATTCTGGAAAAGAGCTAGAGAATCGACATCTATCATGTCTTCATGTTTCTTTATGTTATTGAGGGTTCTCTCCATAGCCTCTAATTTTTTCATTAATTTCTTGGCCTCTGGAAAGCTAGAAAAGTCCCCACTTTAAAAAAGATTCGTGGTGGGGGATGGAACAGTGGCATTTAAGTCTAGAGGGGGAGAAGTAGGAGTATCAGGAGCCTTCCCCTTATCAGTCAGATCGATAATGGGAGGAGGAGTGAAAGTGGGAGCACAGCTTGTACCGGCCTGAGTAGAAGTGGGCTCGGTACGAGGAGGAACAGTGATGGTATTGGTCATTTCCCTAACTTGGTTAAGGATGAATTGATGCTGGGTATTGAGAGCATTTGTGAAGTTGGCAGATTGGGTGGTGAGAGCATTGGTGAAGGTATCTGCTTGTATCTTAAGGGCGGTGTTGAGTGTGTTTTGGAAAGACTCCTCTTGCTTCTTGAGGAGACTGGCGAAAAAGCGTTCATCGCATCCTGGTCAAAAGTATTGGCCATTTGTACCTTCAAAAGAAAGGAAAAGGAAAAGGAAAGGTTAAGAATTTACACTTAGAAAGGATAAACAAATGCAACGGTACATCGGGAAAAGGATTCCTTTCACCGGGTTTATTGGTTGGGCAATTTATTTGGGTGACGGACCACCTATTTTGGTATACAGGGTGAGAAGACTCTATTCTCGAGTTTCTTATGCATGTATGCATGTCAATGGCATGATGCATGACAAAAGAGTTTCATGGTTTATGTACAAGCTTTCATTTATTACGGTTCACGGAACCTAAGGTTAGAGGCTAAGGCAATTATATGCATAAGGGTGAAGGGTGGCTTGGTTTAAAGGTCCTCGTCCCACTAGAGCATCGATATACCTAACCACATGTGAGTCAAAGAGACTTGCGTGGGTCCAACAATACGGATTGCTCGTTACACCACCGAAATGATCGGGGATTCGTCACGGGGTGGAATGCTTTCACTATCTCCCAACATACTCAAAGAGAGTTGTCGAGCCAATGCTA
Organism: Vernicia montana; assembly: GCA_949750685.1. NCBI lineage: Eukaryota > Viridiplantae > Streptophyta > Magnoliopsida > Malpighiales > Euphorbiaceae > Vernicia > Vernicia montana. The sequence goes on from CATKHJ010493124.1 coordinate 5,437, forward strand.
CTTGCCATCCAAAAGTTTTCCTAAATCTAAGTTTAGGCAAGGAGCCTTTATTATACAAAGTGATGCATGAAAGTCAAATTAAATTCAAGTGACAAATGGAGATTATTTTGGAAAAAATCCCAACCAAATAGTAATCCTCTTATTTGCTTTCCTTTTATTGAAAAGGGTGGCAACTAGTCCCCAGCGGAGTTGCCAACTGTGAGGCCTCGCCCGAACGCCCCTCCCCTCGCTCGGGAATGTGAATGTGATGCCTTAAGGAAAGGCGGAGCGATTTTTAAGGGAGGTTAGGTACGAGTTTCGGTGCTCACGATTGGAAGTGGCTATCGCCTCAGAAAATTGATTTGATTTTTGAAAAGGTTCAGGAGTCGCCACCCTAATTTATTTAAATGAAAAAATTAAGGAAAAACCCAATTTGACTCCAATTTATTAATCTTTGATTAATTTACCCAAGGATAAAGTCACTAGTCCTCGAACCAAGTTGAGCTCGGAGACTAGGTTTTTGGTTAAAATAATCTCAATTTGACTCTTAATTTAATTTGACTTTTGAAAATGGATTTCATGAATGACAAGTATTTAATGACAATTTATAATGCATGAGCATGGCATAATTATGAGACATATGGAAAAATAAAAAGCAGATATCTAAACATCCACAAGTAAATGAGAGTATTTTCCTCTAAGGGTATTAGGGAAATCACAAAATCGCTTCTTTACTCCAAAAATAATTAACTGAATAACATTAATTGAAATTTACAAGGAAAGCATAAATTGACATTTATATGAAAAATAAAAGGGGGGAAGGGATTGATTTGGATTTGGATTTGAAACTTAGATTTAGATTCCAAGCTTGCCTACATACCCCATTGAATGGGGATCAAAACCCACGTAGTTCATTCCACTATGAGATGGAAGGGGAGTTTAAAAGTCGGTCAGATTTGATTGGTTTGGTTTGATTTGGGGTTTGAGTGAGGGTAAGAGATTATACCTTCTTTGTGGGTTTGAGTGGTGGGATAGTGGTTTTACCGGATCGGAGTTCCGTTTCGAAAAAATAAGATTAATTTTTAAAAAAAATGCTTTTTAATTACTTAATTACCCAATTTTAATTAATTAAAAGGATTAATTAATTAAAGTGATTAATTAAAAGGACTAATTAATCAAATTGAGTGAGGACTTAATTTAAAGAAAATTAATTAATTAATTAAAATTGATTTTTAATTAATTAATTAATTATGATTGCTCAAAATGAGTGTGGAAAATGCTTAAAGAGAGAGAGAGAGAGAGAAGAAGAAGCAAATGGATAGCCGATCAACAAATGCTTGAGGTGTGTTGAAAATGAGAAATGAAAGGGGTATTTATAGAGGCATATGGGGGTTGGAAAAAGACCAAAAATGATCTAAAAAGCAGAAAAAAGGAGGGGTAGAGTCGAAATTTTGAAAAAAGGAGGATGGCCGCGAAAAGCACTGGCAGACGCGTGTGTGATTCACGCAAGTCCGCCAGACCGGCTGGCGGCATCCGCCGAAGCATCTGGTGGATGCGCCAGACGTCCCGACAGACGCGCCGCCACATCTGGCGGACGTGTCAGTACTGGGCTGACACGTCAGCCCCGTACTGATGCATCTGACACTGACGCACACCAGGCACGTCAGTGCGGACGCGCCAGATGTCCGGCGGCGTCCTCCGGCCTGGTGGCGCGTCCGCTGACAGGCCTGGCGGATGCCGCCAGGCGTCCCCGCGGACACGCGGGCACGGCTCGCAGACGTCCGCGAGCCGTCCTAGGTTTCAGGCTTTGGTTTGGTTTTTGAGGCTTTTCGGGTCAGTTTCTGAGGATTTCGAGTAAGTTTTTTGGCTATTATGGAGTTTAAAAATTACCGGTCAGTGGCAGCGGATTCGAAATTAATTATCGGACAGTTTAACAGTCAGTTTCGGGAGAAATCTGGTCAGTTTTGGGAAAAGACTGTCTGGTACAGGAGGTCCAGTCAGGATTGGAAAAATATTAGTTTGGATAAAAAAATATTCTGGTCAGCTCTGGTAGGTTAAGAAATATTTTTGGGACAGTTTGGCAATCACTTTGAGGAAAACCTGGTTAGTCTCGGGAAAATATTGTCTGGTACAGATGATCCGGTCAGGATCGAAAAAGTATCGGTTTGGATAGAAAAATATTCTTATTGGCTCTGTGAGTTCAGAAATATTTTTGGAGGTGCTAAAAATGAGGGTTCACAGTATTTATATGTTAAAGTTATTGTAGTGGCTCCATGGGTGTTAAAAGAGTATTGTATTTGATATGAAATTAGCAAGTGTTATTGAAAGAAAGATATGTACGAGTTAATTGATAAGTGGTATGATACTATTGATAAGTATGTGATGAGTATGAGATATCAAGTTCTAATCTTGGAATATGATGAGATGATATGCGATATCATAGTTTAGTTACATGATACTGTATTTGATTGTATAGCACGTAGGGGTTCTACAGGTTTTCAGTGGCTTTATGCTTACCTATACCCTAGGACCGTCGCAGTCCTGAAGTTAAGATGTGACAATTGAGGAAGCTTTTGACTAAATAATTTAAAACCTTGGCTAATTTTTGATGGTAAAATTGATTGACTAATACCAAAATACATCCACCATTCCTGAAACCAGTAGGGGAATGTAGAATTTATATTTTTACAAAAATGAATAAACCAAGAGTGAGTAAAATTGCGAATATAAAATATATAATACCAAGCATTTTTATAATCATGGTATGTATATGTATTTGGAATAAAGGGTTTGGAAAAAGTTCTTGGAGTAAATATGTGATGACTCCAATCACTTAAAGTAAGAACTTTAAGGATTTTGCATTTTGAATAAAGGATTTTGGTAGGTTCTATACTATCAAAGTTGTGTTCTAATTCTATGGAATTTGTATAAACAAGAATGAATTAAAAAAAAATTGAGTTTTTTCTAAACTGTCTGGAATAAAATGGAAATTTGGTGGAAAGGTTCTATGAATAATATTAAGGAAATTACTATTTTGGTGGTTGTACTCGAGTACTAAATAGGTAATAACTTGATAAATTGGTTTGTCTATGTAATTAGTTGAAGGTGTTTGACTAGAACTGGAAGCAGTATTGCCTTGTAAGACAGTTGAATAATTCATTGGCGCGTTTGAAGTAAAAGCTGGTTTTTGACCATATAAGTCACTAGTAACTTTTTTCTTAATGGGAGTGTCCATCAAGTATTCTTAAGTAAGGGAATAAATATAATTTCTTAAAACTAATTCTTTCCCTGCAAAAATTTACGTGTAAGAAAATCAGGAAAAAAATTTGAAGAACTAAAACAAAAAGTAAAAGAAAATCAGGAAGAGAATTTGAAGAACTAAAACATAAAGTAAAGTTTAGTTTTGAAATAAATGTTTAATAAATTTTTTTCTCAAAAATATTTTATAAATCATGCAATTTTTTTTTAAAAATATTTCATGTATAAATGAAATTATGTATAAATCAATGAATATGTAATGCATATTATTTGACTAAAAACTCTAAAAGGTAAGATAGTACTATCTATTATCAAGTTGACAGATACAAGGACCTTTAATATATTCTATATCAAAATCAAAAACTAATAAAAAGTTTGCCAACGTGTAAAAATTTGTTTAGGAACAACTGTTTAACATCTTTTACTAATACTTGTTCAAAATCTTTTAATTTTATCTTGTATATGACTTTATTCTAATTGTTGTTCTATATGTTTATGACTAATTTTATTTTTTTAAATATGAAATATGTTTTTGTTTTTGTGTAATTAAATTTATTTCTTTATTAATAGAAAGATTTTGTAAAGCATTTAAATATTTTTGTTGTATAGGATAAATAAATTAAAAACAAATAGTTTTTCCTAAAATATTGATTTTTAATCCTTGTTGAGTAATAAAAAAGGGATAAATTGTTGAAATAAAAGGTGTGCCTAAAATAAAACCAGAAATTATATTTTTAACAAGAATAAAAGAAATTTTAAAACAATATCCATCATTACATATTTTTTAATTAGTTAATTTTTAATTTACTACCATCAGCAGTATGAAGTCTTTCAGTAGTTTTTTCATAATAAATAGTTGGTACTAAACCTTCTTTAATACAATTTTAATATGCACCAGAATCAACTAATGCAGTAGTTGTTAAATGAAAATCATTGTTAATTACTATATTAATTAAAATAATCCATTTATGATAATTAATACGAGAAATAACATTAATAAAATTATCTAGAGGTACAGTTTTTTTTTTCTTTTAATTTAGAAGTTCTTACTTTATTATGGTTTGTTTGATGATAATAGTTTGTTTGATGTTTTAATAATTCTTGTTTTATTAAATTATGTTATTTTTTTAATTAATTTTTTAATAATATTTATTTCTTCTTGTAAATCTTGTAAAGAATGAGTGTTTAAAGTTTTTGTAGTAAATCTATTAAAAATTTCTTTTAATTTATAACTATCATCTTGTTTTATTTGTTTTGTATTTACTATTTCATCTTTTAATTTTAAAAGATATTCTTTTTTAATATTTTGATCCTCTATTTTATCTATACATTATAAAAGAAAATCAGTTTCTTTTGTTAAAATATTAATACTAGGTAAAGTAATAGAATTGTTATCATCTAAAGTTTTAATTAAAGGAGAAGGAGAATTGTCAAAAATTTCAGAAGAAAGAGAATTATCTAAAGTTTCAACTATTTATGTAGGAGGTGTAATAATATCTTTATTTTCTAAAGATAGTTTATTTTCTTCTAAAGGAGAAGTATTAACATCATTATTTTCTATAGAATGAGTAGTAATATTTTTATTTTCTAAGGATAATTTATTTTCTTCTAAAAGAGAGTGTTCAGAAGTAATATTATTTTATATAGTAAAATCTTTTGTTGTCTTTTGATTAAAACATAATTCTGAAAAAAGAAAATTCTAAATTATTTTGTATAGCATATATAGAAAACTATTGAAAGAAAGGAATATTTACTCTATTAAAATTCATATAATCATAATATTGTGATTCTAATATTATCTCTTTGTTGACTATCATAATTTTCTGCAAACCAAAATTTTTTTCCTTCATTATAAGGTATAAAAAGTTCTTTTCTAATAAAATCTTTATTTATAGAAAACTCAGACCAATTAAGAGTATCTTTTTCTATTATATTCATTTTCTGATTGTTTATTAAATTTTCAAGCTATTATATTCATTTTCTGACTGTTTATTAATTTTTCAAGACTAGAATTAAGATTATTAGTGTTAATAGATTTATTTCCAATTAAAATTTGCAATAATTTACTCATTGTTTTTATCTAAGTTCTTTTCCTTGTTTCTGTTTGATTACTGAGATCTCTTACCAGGACCACCTATCTTTGGCTGACCAACGCTTCTAAGGCTGACCAACGATTCTGAGGAATCACCTACGTTAATCTAACATACTCAAAGTAGAGTTCCTAGATTAGACAAGTTGTAAATTAAAGACAAACTTCTTCAAGATAATAAATTTATTAAACAACTAATAGACTTAATTTTTGTCTTAAAAAATTAATATTCAGTCTACCTATTGTGTTAGATTTAAAGGTTAACTGAATAAGAATTAATTCTACGGATAACTCTACGAGTAGCTCTAATGGTGATTGACAAATTAAAAGGAGGTACTAAGTTATTAGACTCTAAGATTGTAAAATTAATTGTGTGTGAATTAAGCTTTGATATCAGTGTGTGGAGGAGCCGGACCATGATTATGTAATGCGCGTGTGGAGTGGTGATGGTGATTACTACAGACATGCGAAATGATATGATTAAAATTTATTTGAATGAAATTTAAACAGAATTTAAAACAAAGTGATGATTAATGATTGATGTAAATGAATTTTATAAAACATAAGCAGAATAATGATTAAATGAATTTTATAAAACAGAAGAAGCAGAATAACGATTAATATAAAACAAAGAAAAACTTACAATTAAGAGCCAAATGAATAAAAGAGAGCAGGGGATAAGAGATTAGTGTAAGAAAGAGTCTATTGTATTGATGGAAGGTTTTTCGATATGTTTCGTTACAAACATACTTGACTTATTTATAGTACAAGGACCCGACACGTCATCGGATACATGGCGTCATGCATACCAAGGAGGACATGCAAACCGACACATGGCAGATAACTTTGACATGCATTATGACACTTGTACATACATGCAATATGACACGTGTTCAGTCATGCATTTTGACACATGTATAAAAAAAAATAAAAACCTAATTACAAAGCTACAATTTACAAGAATTTATAATTTATAATATTTGAACTATTACACATTGGATAATCCCTATCTTGAACAATCTTTATCTTGCGATAAGTCTTGATTATCAGTCTCCAATAAGTAGAGACGGTTTTCATAATCGATTTTATTTAAGTTAGTTAAAGTTTGAACTACAAGTTCAATTAGAAAATTTAAAATTTTGGAATCAACAATTACTAAGATATCATTTAATAACAAATTATCATACACACTATTTAGTAAATGATATAGAATACTTAACAATAAATATTATAAAATGTTTGAAATAAAAAATAATATAATATAATATAATAATTAATAAATAGAATATTAATTAAAAATAATTAATAAAATAAATATATAATAATTCATAAATATAATATTAATAAATATAATATTAATTATAAATAATTATAAATGTAATTACTAAAAATTATTAAAATATAATTAAGAAAAATTATTAAAATATAATTAAGAAAAATTATTAAAATAGAATTAAGAAAAACCATTACCATTGTGAATTGTGAATTTTTTTTAATATCTAATAAACTATTTCAAATAATTAATAAAATAATAAATATATAATTAATAAATATCATATTAATTAAAATATAATTATAAAATAATTATTACAAATTTTAATAATGGAATTAAGAAAAATCGCAAATATTGTCAATTTGATTTCAATGGTCGGTCCATCGATTTTTTCTTTTAGAATGGATATCACTGTCCACCATTGATAATTTTCAATATATAATGATTTTTTTTTATTCTAATAACCATACTATTACACAATACTAGGGACAAGGTGCAAATATATTATCACTATTTAACTAAAAATGCGTATCGACACTTTATATTTTGAAAGTCTCAAATATGACTCTGATGTTACAAAATTAAGATCATTGCGCCTAACAGTTAACGGCTACTTCTTTCTCCGTTTGTGGGATCCATTTTACTGTTTAAATAAGATTTAAATAATAATAAAAAAAACAAATTGAAAATTGAGAAATTTAATTTACAAAGCCCTGAACTCCAAGCACCTTTATCAATACCAGCAAATCGTTTTACGCTTTTACTCTGGTTTCTATATCTAAATTCACCTCCAAATTGTCAACCCAAAGTCCATAATTCTTATTCCATAACCTAACTGTGAGCTAGGTAACTCATGTTTTCATTGAAGTTTCTAAGTTTTTGTAGAAAAAAGCAAGAAATTTGTGAATATTTAAGATGAAAAAAGTTGAAATTTTAAAGATTTAAAGGAGGAAATTTTTAGAGGAAAGAAGGCAGCATGTATTTTCAATTCTCAGAATACATGTTTATATATATATATATATATATATATATATATATATATATATATATATTTTCCCCTCTCTTTTCTCTTAAATTGCTCTCCTTTTTCATACTCAGCAAACTCAAAATTTTCTCTCAATTTTTTCATTCGATTTTCACCTCCCCAAACCTCTCTTTCACTAATTTTCACACATCTATCAACCGATTGAGAGGTCTTACCAATTTGAGATCATTATTGCCCAAATTCACTGTCAACAGTGAGCTCCGCCATTATTACTTATCTAAATCTAATCTTTTTTGCTGCTGCCATTTTTGAGCTGCAAAACCCAAAAAAATAGGAGATTGAAAACTTTTAGCTAAGCAATTTTTATATGATCTACCTCCTCTTGGTGGATGATCATCAGCCACATGAGTAGTCCATATTTTTTCTTTTGGTTTTTGTTTTAGCTTATAATATATATATTTCAATTTTGACATAAATTTTTAAATTTGTGAAATTTAATATTATTTAAAAATTTAATTACAATTTATATAATTCAAGCAAAACTTTAATAACATTAAGATAAAAATATTGTGTTGTTTTGATCTTATATATATATTTTTTGAAAGATACAAGATTTATTCCAAATAAAATAAAATTTGTTACAAATAAAAGAAAAATAAATCTATTGTTTTTTTTGGACTTTCATGCGTTCTTTATTCTTTCTATTCTGTTCTTTTTTTTTTTTTAATTTCCAAGAAAAAGTAATTACTAGCAAAGGAAAAAAGAAAAAAAAAGTTTGTCATTTTGGTGATGCAACGATCTTGTTTTTCAATTTTCAATTTATTTTTTATTATTATTTAAATCTAACTTAAACAGTGAAATGAGTCCTACAAATGGAAAAATAAGCAATCGTTAGCTATCGAGGTGTGATGACCCTAATTTTGTAACGTCATGGTCATATTTGAGACTTTCAAAATATAAAATATGGATCTACACTTTTAATTAAACACTAAGAGTATATTTGCACTTTATACCCACAATACTATGGTTGGGAACCAATCCTTTGCACCAAGGTCGACAATCACACTGTCCACCTTGTATTGTTGACTACTGAATTCATGCTACCTGTAAAAAAAAAAGACTTAGTTAAAGAAATATTTCCCAACTAGCCTATATAGAGAAAAAAAAAATAACATAATTAAGTAAAAAGCCTTTGAATTTGTCTAAGATATTATTAACACTATATGAGTATTACATGAATCTGGTCAAATATTATTTAATTTTAATGTATTTAACAAATAATTTATTAATTTTTTTTTTAATTATTGATAAATCTTCTTGAGCTTTTCGAAAGAGTTTGATTTTCAGGTGACTACAAAATAGAAAAAAATGTTACACCAAAGGAGTTCTAATGAAAAATCTTTCGATACTTAAGTTAGTACTTATTTTAATAGAGTAACAGTATATTGAATAGCGAATAGTTAGAAAATATCTTTTACTCTTTCCTTTTATAGAGAAAAGTATATTGTTCTTGAAAATTTGATGATGTCATTGTTCGTAAAGACTTTGAGAGAGTAACATGTGTCCCTTAAGACCTTAGCTGTTGTTGGGCTATTTAGGAGATTGTACAAACTGAATCATATATAGCTGAATTCCAAATAAGTTATATTGAGTCAAAGTCCGAACTAAGAGACTTAACAATACTTGTACCGAATTTATATTTAAATTGGGACTTGACCAACTATGATTTGAAGTCCTTATGCCTTGATCGAATTACCATATCCTTAACCGAATCATCATGCCTTGACCAAATCTCATATTTTTTACCGAATCACCATATTCTTAACCGAATCACTATGTCTTGACCGAATCATTATGCCTTGACCGAATCTCATGTCCTTAACTAAATTATCATATCCTTAACCAAATCACAAGGCTCATATTGAATTGTACCGCATGTCTCTATACCGAAACATAGCTTTTAGTTTTAGGGCTTTTAGTTTTAGGGCATGATATTGTGACTTATGCCAAATTTAACTTATATCTAAAGTCATGGTTCAGGTATTATCAATTATTATAATTATTATATATTTGATAATCCTACATAAATATCCCTTTTTTTCATATTATTATTCTAAATTTTTTTATTAATAATATTACACCCTTGGTAGTTATTTTATAGTATTCTATATGTACTCATTTGGATAGTTATTTTTTAAAATCACATTTAGAGATGATAATTTTATCCATTCCATTTTGTACTTGATTCGATCCGACTTTAATGAGATGGGTAGTAAATAGGGTTGGGCGGTTTTCTAAATTATACAAGAATTGGATTTAGGTAATTGTATAATTGACCTGACCTAATTATATATTATATATATTTTTTATTTTTTTAATATTATATGTATTTAACACTAAAAAAATTTGAAAAAAAAATAAAAAATATATAAATGAGTATATCCGCCCCGCCCTATTCCATCCCATTTCACTATCTTATCCGATCCGACTCAAAAGGGAATAAATACTTTATTTTTTAAACAAGTCAGAGTTAGAGCATCTCCAACGATAATTTTAGTCTCACTCCTTATTATAATATAAATAATTCAATTTTTTATTTTAACTTGTTTTAAAATCGTGTATACTCCTGCAACACTCTCTATATAATTTTTTATTAATAAAATTATTTAAAAAAAAATAATGATAAGAGAGAATAAAAAAATAAATAAATAAAAGAAAGTGAGAGAAGTAATAAAAAATTTCTTAAAAATTATTTTCTCTCGTCTTAAATTTAAGAAATGAGACTGTGACTCTTAAAAAATTTTGAGGAAGAGGGAGTTTTATGAAAACTTTTGAAAATGTAATAATTGAACATGTTTTTTAAAATAAAAAAAAATTTACTTAATAAGGTAGTGGGGATGCTCTTAAATTTTTTAAAAACTCGCCCAAACTGATCCGTTGCTGTCCCTAATCACATTGGTCCCAAACCCAGACTTGCTGGTCACCAGTCAAAGATTTGTAACGTGGCACGTTTCCCGCCATTCAAATTATCCGTACAGACACATCCCATCAATGATGGAGCAACATCAATTCAATCCAGACCGTCCATTCGAAATCAACTAAAGTAAAAGCGCGGGAAATCAAACAGGATCTGTGGTGTACAAGAGCGCTCCCTCCCTCTATCTCACACACGACGCGCGCATAGTGAGAAGGTTGAGAAAAAGCTAATCTGTACGGACATTTTCCCCAACTTCAATGGCGCCTAAGAAGCGAAAGGCGGCCGACGGTGAAGATGAGGCAGTGAAGTCCATTCCAGCGACGTCGACGCGGGTGACTCGGAGCTCGACTCGACGAGCCAACTCGAACTTGGTATTGCCACCGGCTGAGTTGCCGAAGACGAAAAAGGGAAAAGCAGCGGAAAAGAAAGAGAAGGTGAAGAGGCCTGAAGTGAAAGAGGAGACTGAGATAGAGAAAGTGGAAGAGAAAGAGAAAGAAGAGCCTAAGGAGGAGGAGACTACTGACGATGGGACTAAGAAGACCATCGTGATTGAACACTGGTGAGTTTGTTTTCTCTTCTTCGTCTGTTTGGTTGATGAGAAAGCTAAAGAAAATGTAAGGAAGTTAAACTTAATTGTCAAGAAAATGAAAGAAAGTTAAACTTAATTGTCTGTTGTTTTGATTTCGGGTACAAGAACAATTAGAACTCTAACAAGGCAAATAACAGTGGAATTAGGGTTTTAAACTTTAAAAGACTCACTTTTTCTTGTTTCACTTGTATGTGATAAAATCCCCTTGTAATTATTTTCCTATGCATTTGAAAATAATATTGTATTTGTGGATTTGAAGTTAATCGAATTAGGGTTTGTTGTTGTTGTTCAGGATTTTGAATCAATGAGAAATTGATGCTTCTTTGTTTGTTATTTGTGTGGATTAAATCCTGTTTGGCTGTTGAGAAAATGTTAAAACAAAAGAATGATTGTTTTGAGTGAATTCTGGATTTTCTGAATGATCTCTCATTTGAAATAGAAGGACGTGAGTGTAAAAATTCTGTTTTTCTAAGACAAAAATGCATTCAATCATATGTTAGATCTAATTAATTTGATGCTTGCTGTAGCAAACAGTGCAACTCATTTAAGACAAGGGCTACACAGGTGAAAAATGATTTGGAGAATGCTGTTCCTGGTATCACTGTGCTACTTAACCCTGATAAGGTATGTTTGCTATTGTTATTAGCTTTTCCTGCAGCACCTTTAGAATTGAATCTGTTCTTCTAGTTAAGCCGTAGATGCTATGGATTTTTCAATAATGTAATACTTTATGCTTAAGTGGGTATATCCTAGATCTGCTGTATCTCATTCTCATCTGATTGCACTATTTGCATGAAGTTGCAAGCAAAGTCAAACATTTAAATGCTCAAGTCATCTGTCAATGTGATTTTCTTTTGGTGCCGCAAAATTCTGAGCTTGGTTGCTGTGTCGGACTATGTTATTTGACTTTATTTTGAATTTATTCTGAGGACACGTTACCAAATTCAAGGATATGTCTGTCTCGCTCTGTGGTCGTGTCATCTATAAAGGAATTTTGGATGTTGATGCTCTTTATCTTATGTGTTCTGTTGTTGATGGTATATGAGTGATTGTTTGTGCAAAACTCTGTCAAATCCATATATGTATTTCAATAAGATATTTCATGGAGTTGGCCACTGATATGTTGTGTGAATTCAACTCCTGAAAAGTTCCACATATATGTAGATGCATATGTCATCATTTTTGGTTGACATGGGTGGTCTTGTATTTGTTCTCCATGTTGTATCCAGTGTTTCCTGCTGGTGTTAGTTAAATAAGTTCTTCAGTAACAATAAGGCTGCTTATATAACGAACTGCTAAAATAAGCCTGCATATTTTGCACACGAAATAGCTTCTTACTTGCATATTATGTGCATTTCATGTTTCAGTTTTATCTATTGTTTTAACATTTCTGTCCAATTAATGCTTTTTTGTTTTACAGCCTAGAAGGGGATGCTTTGAAATACGGGAGGAAGGTGGAGAGAAGTTCATTACTCTTCTGGTAAGACTTACAATTACAGCAGCAGTATCTGTAACTGACACATTTATTTTATTTTATTCTTCTGCATGTTATTCTTTTGAGTCTTACAAATATGCAAGTTATGCGCTCTGCCAATAGTAGTATACTGCAATGCCATTCTTGTGCCATTAAACTGTACAATCTTATCATGCTGCTATAATGATACATACAATTGATTGTTTTGGTATGCATATTAAACTTACCATTGTGGTTTGAGTTTCACCCTTGAAATTGTTTATAGCATATCGGTAACTTTTTGGCGTTGGCTTGTTGACTTGTGTTGAGGTTGTTTATCCTTGAGTTGAACCAAACTGGTTAGACAACAGTTATCATGTGCTAGATAGAATTGCAAAAAGAAAATTGACTAAATAAGCTGACAGCAATGTTAGAACATTTTCTTTTATTGTAATGTTGTAGCCATGGATCTTCTCCTTTATATTTACTCATTAATCATGTGGAATTCCCAAAATCCTACTACTCTACTGTGCGGCCTATTTGGACATGTTCTGTTAAGCAGGTCAGCTGATAGGATTGGAATTTTGCCTCACCTGTTTATAGCATGGAGGTGATAGACGTTAGACATTTCCTCTCAAAGTAGAAGCATTGTTCTGTTGCATTCTTTAGCATAATGTTTGCTCTGAGTTTGGCCTTCACATCATCTTTCTGTGGAAGATTTTTTTTTGGCCAAGAGAATTAGCATCTGATATGTCTTCTTCGTAAATGTTGCCACAAGTCTCTTATGTTCACTGATGTAGTCTCCATTTTGACTGTATATTTAACATTTGCAGGACATGGAACGGCCATTTACACCAATGAAGAATCTTGACATGGACAAAGTAATCTCAGATATAATTGAGAAGATCAAGTAAATGAGCTGATGCATGTGGGTGTATTTTGGTTGTAGAGCAGTCTTTTGTGGAGTTGGAAATTAACCAAACTAACACGATTCTAAAGTGGAAACCTCGTTAACTCATTCTGATGATTTTCCATACATGCTTATATTTGTTGTTTTTTTGTTGCTCGGATACTGGCAAGGCCATCATCTCTATGAAAAAATCATATGATGAGGCAATGCATGCAAGTCCGTTAATGTTGTTAGTCAGACCAAAGTTGACATGGCCTACTATGAATTTGATTGTCTTTATACAGTCATCAATATGATTTGTAAGTAGATGCACTTGTCTGTCAGCTGATCAGGCCTATTAATTTGTTGCTGAGACAGCTAATCAAGGTTATTTTCTTCTACCGTAGAAAGAAAAATGATCAGGTTGGTCATTACTGTGTTATTCCGAAGTGCTAGAAATGAGGTTCTCGTTCCTTACAACCATAGTCATGATGAAGTCATAGGGTTCTGAAGAGAGTTTGAACCCGGGGAGCCTAATAACAAAAAAAAAAAAAAAAAAAAAAATTACCCTTTTCTTTCTAACTTTTTGATGTCTAGTATTACAAATGGGCCTCGTAATTTTTTGCAGTAGTAATTTTATGAGCCATTAGTCTTTAATACAGAAAAATCTGATAATGATTCTTTCGGGCTTGGTTTTTTACTGTTTTCTATTCAATCCTTGGTGATGATGAATTATATATCTGTGTTTATTAGTATTTCGGAAAATTTTAAAAGAATTAAGTAGCATAAGATGAAAGAAGTAAAGTTGAATATGGAAAACATACAAAAAAAAAAAGGTGAAAATTGTTGATCCTTAAGTTCTCAATAATATCAATACTAATCTGTGGCAAAATTCAATTCAAACGGAACAAAGAAGGAAAGGGAGGATCATACATAGAAGGGAAGTACACTGCATATCGTGTTTTCCATTTTTTGTTATTTGCTAGTGTTTCTCTTCTTAAATTTTCTCAAAATTAAGCTTATCGGACTGCCAACCCCATGATTGCTGCAACATTGCCAACCACCTGCTTCAGCTGGAGTCTTAGCATCTGCTGCTGGTGAGTTTGGCTCTGGAGGAGAGTTTACAGGTGCATCAGCAACAGGATTAGGAGCCTCTGTTGGTGCTTCGGTGGGTGCATCATCAGCTGCTGATTTGCTGGCAATTGAAGGTGCTAATTGTGATTCTTATGGGTCCTGATCTTCCAAACTGATACGTATGTATTTTATAGAGTATGTGCTCTCTATTCTCTAATGATGGGATATTAGAAAATAAAACCCTACTATCATTTGGGGACATAACCACACACACTCACACATACACACTCACACACACACACACACACACACACACACACACACACACATATATATATATATATAGGTATGGTTTTAATGGTTACCATGATATTTACCCATCCGTGATTACTATATTTTTAGATGTTGGATATATATATATATATATATGTGGTTTTAATGGTTACCATGATATTTACCCATCTATGGTTACTATATTTTTAACTGTTGGATTAAAATCATATGGCTCTAATTGATTTGGTAGTTGGTCAACAATATTTATGACAATTTATTAGTATTGAAATCATAAATCCTATTAAATTTATTTTAGATGGTTGAAGTTGAAGAGAAAATGCAAGAAAAAGAAAAAGAGAGAAAAGAAAAAGGGGCCTTGGAATCCATTTTTGGTGGGAAAAAAAATGGTGGATTCCAAATGGCCTCTTTGTTGGAAATATTTGTTGTTTATTGGGATGCCCCCTCTTGTTTCATACAATTCATACAAACAGAGTTGGGGCATTATAGATGTTGAGATTTTTCAAAATTTAGAGGCTCTACCTACCTCAAAGATACTTATTACTTTTTTTTTTTTCCCAAAAAACAGAATGTGTTAGTATTAATGAGGCCCAAGGCCTAAAACAGTACAAATATTAATATTACTTTCAAGATTGATTCAATATAAAAGAAAAAGAGTCTGATTAACTGCAAAGTTCAGATCTAACCTACTCATATGAGGGTTAAAATACATGGGTTTCAAGCCCATCAGACCAAGAAAATTACAAAAGAATTCTTGACCACCACTCTTTATTCTAGGATCGACCTCTTGCTCTACCTCCATTTCCTCTTCCAATGGTGGCTGCAAATGGACCTGGAACACCTTCAAGATCAAGGGATCTTTTGTTGGATCAATAAAAAAAGCTGAGTACCATTCAAATCTTGAGTTTGCCCTCCATTTAAGGACGGATTTGGGCCACCCAAAACATGAAACTTCAAAACTCATCCAAATCAAACCCAATAAACCCAGATTAGTTCCATGATAAACCGACAT
This sequence comes from Vernicia montana, assembly GCA_949750685.1. Taxonomy (NCBI): domain Eukaryota; kingdom Viridiplantae; phylum Streptophyta; class Magnoliopsida; order Malpighiales; family Euphorbiaceae; genus Vernicia; species Vernicia montana. The sequence goes on from CATKHJ010493124.1 coordinate 21,306, forward strand.
GGAGCAGATTGAAGGAAAAACAACTACGCTTATGCAAACTCCATCACCGGCCACAACAGTCTCTTCCCCCTCCCTCCTACAATCATCCACTGACAGATCTGCTAGAGGATGATAGAGGAAGGAGAGCCGGACAACACCAGACTCCACCAAGGCTCCAACAAGCGGCCAGATCCAAATCAAAGCAACATAAACCCCAAAATATCAAAACTCATACTGGATGGGAGATAAAAACACCATAAAAATGGCAGAAATCCTTTTATTTTTGGTACTAACTAAAACGAAAACAAAGAAAAAAACAGGAAAAATGGGGTTTCCCTTCGGTGACCGGAGTCACCAGAGGGTCCTCCCACTGTGAACCTAAGCCAAAAGAATAAAGGGTTCTAGAGAGAGGTGAGAGAGAGAGAGAAAAATAAAAAGATACTTATTACTAGACCTGTTCATGGGCCGGGCTTGGGCGGATTCGGACCGGGCTCAATCGAGCTTGTAATTTTTTACTTAAGCCCAAGCCCGAAAATAATTTGTTTTAGGCTGTCTAAGTCCAAGCTCATTCTTTATAAAAAAGCCCACTAAAGCCTGGTCCGAATTATATATATATTTGTTTAAAAATTCAATTTTTCAAAATTATATATTGATATTATTTATGTGTTAATTTAAAGAAATTAAATTATATATTGATATTATGCTTTCCCAAGTGCAGTAGGAAAATAATTTAACTCAATTAACGAAAAGGAAAAAAGTTAAATTTAACTCAGTTAGGAAATTTGAAACACACTTGTTTCTTTTATTAATATGCTACTGTCCTACTCTCATCTATTTCCCATTAATTTCAAAAGAACTAAGTAGTGCAGTGATTAAAACATTACCATTTGGTGTAGGTTTGAATCTCACCTCTAATTCCAAATATATATATATATATATATAT
>CATKHJ010493202.1:0-11098 GCA_949750685.1 Vernicia montana
AATTAAGGTGGCGACTCCCAAAGTCAAATTTTCAGAAATCAAACAATCCGAACCCGAGGGTTCCATTCGTGAGACCAGACCCGAATGAGCATTTCGATCCCCCTCCAGCGGATCGGACCGGTGCTCGGGCGAGGCCTCACACAGTCCATTGGGTATTTCCTTGGGAAAGACATCTCCATAATCCTGTAAAAGAGAAACAAAAACACTAGGCAAAGAAACATTAAAATCGTTAGTGTTAAGATAAATTTCCTTGTGCATAAGCACAAGTATGCTTTTATTAGAAAACCAAGCTTCCTTAATATCACTCCTTTTTGCATAAAAACTCACTTGTTTCTTTTTACACTCAACAATTTCTTTTTTCTCATTCGAACTCTTCCCCTCATCATTCGAACTCTCTTTCTTGCTTTTCTCATTATTTTTTCCACTCTTTGAAAATTCACTTTCTTTTGTTACAATCTCACTCACTTCTTTTTCCTTACTCTTGTTATCTCTCTCTCTCTTCATTCTTTTAAGCTCACTCTCATAGACTTCTCTAGGTGAAAGTGGTACAAGATGAACTTTCTTCCCATCCTTCTCAAAAGTGTAGTGATTAGTGTAATCATCATGTAATTACCCTTCTATTAAATTGCTAAGGGCATCCCAACAAAAGATGACCAACTTGTATAGGCACTATATCAACTAAAAATTCATCTCTATATTTGCCTATTTTGAAGGCAACAAGTACTTGCTTAGTCACCCTAATCTCCCCATAATTATTAAGCCATTTCAACTTGTAAGGATGTGGATGTCTCAAAGTAGGTAACCCTAATTTCTCTACAAGAGTAGTACTAACAATATTAGTTACATTATCACCATCAATGATTACATCACAAACTCTATCCTTTACAAGACATCTAGTATAGAAGATATTTTCCCTTTGATTAAGGTCTTCTTATTGGACTTGCATGTTCAAAACTCTTCTTGCAACAAGAGACTTACCACTTTCAACTATGTTAAATTGCTCACCCCCCTTCTTCATCACATGCATCTTTAAGAGGTGGCATTTTTTCTTCATCTTCCTCTTCACTAGCTGAGTAGTATACCCCATCAAGCATGTACATGGTTCTTTTATTTGGACAATCCCTTTGGTAGTGACCTACACATTTACACTTAAAACATTAAATATTGCTTGTGTTAGAAGTAAAGTCAAATTTATCTTTGTCCTTGCTTGAATTGAAAGAATTTGAGGCCTCCTTAGAATCGGTTTTAGGCTTAGATGTGGCAACCTTGTCATCTTTTCTCCAATTTGATTTGAATGATGAAGTATAAGAAAATGAAAATCGATTAATACTAACCTTCTTCTTCAATTGCTTCTCAACCTTCAATGCAAGATGAAGCAAATCTTCAAGCTCCATATATGGTTGCAGCTCAACCACATTAGCAATCTCTTTATTCAAACCATTAAGGAACCTTGCCATTGTAGCTTCATTATCTTCTTCAACATTAGCCCTGATCATAGCTACCTCCATTTCTTTGTAGTATTCCTCAACGCTTCTTGACCTTTGAGTGAGATTTTGAAGTTGATTATACAACTCCCTATAGTAGTGACTTGGTACAAATCTCCTTCGCATGATGGATTTAAGATCTCTCCACTCTTTAATAGGTCTTTCTCTATTCCTTCGCTTTTTCTTGGCATCATCCCACCAAGTAATAGTATAGTTGTCAAAAATAGCCACGACAAGCTTTAATTTCTTAGATTCGGTGCAGATATTTCAATCAAACACCAATTCAATCTTCTTTTCCCAATCCAAATATGCCTCGATATCCATACTTCCATGAAATGATGGAATTTTTAGTTTGATCCCACCAACATTGTTGTCATTTCTTGCCCTTGGTCGAACTTCCTCTTCCTCTCCATTATCATCAAGCGATTCTCCATCATCAACTTTATCATTTTCTTAAACTCTTCTTTGAAATTGCCTAGGTGGTATGGGTGGATTAGGTGGTTTCCCCCTTGTACCCGAAACCTCTAGCCTCTCCATTCTATCAAACAAGTTACTATATCTTCTATCCATGGCTTGAATCTTCTCAGTTAAGGCCTGGATTCGGTCTATTTATATGGATTTCCTTGATTTCCACTCATCTTTTAAACCTGCAAAACAATGTTAGTAAAGAAAAGAAAAATTTCTCACTTCACTCCCTCACGTGTTTCACTCGAGTAATTTTATAACTCAAGTTCACACGTGTTTGTTTTACTCAATTCAATGGCTTTTCTCTAGATGAGCTCACACTAAGTCTTTTTCCATTCAATTCTCTTATTTAGATTAGTTGCAAAAATCAAAATAATACAACCTCGACTAAATTACAATGGAAAGTAAAATAAAACCAAGGTAAATTAATTTGGAAACCTAAAATGCTAGGAAAACAAAAATAAAAAAAAAAACAAAAGGAATCCTAACCCTAATTTTCAAAAACAAAAAGGAATTAATTACCCTAGAACGATTTATAAGAAAATAAAATTAAGGAAAGCACAAGGACTAGGAATTAAAATTCAGAAACGAAAAGGAAAAATTAAGAAATATGTCAAAACAAATCAGTATGAGATAAGGAAAGACAAACTAAAATTTGGAAGGAATTTAGGAAGCAATTCTTAGTTTGTTTTGGAGTACAAGTTTGACTTAGTCCAACTCCTTATAGGAAGTTGAAAATCTTGATTTTCCTTTAGTATTTTAGAAAATCAACAACTATGTTTGACTTGGTCCAACTCTTTGTAGGAAGCTGAAAATCTTGATTTTCCTTGAGTATCTTAGAAAATCAGCAACTAGGTTTGACTTGGTCCAACTCCTTGTAGGAAGCTGAAAATCTTGATTTTCCTTGAATATCTTAGAAAATCAGCAACTATCTTGCTTTTCCTTATCCTTTCCACACTAGAATTTAATTTAACAACTATAAATACCTACACAATTCTAATCAACCAAAACTTTTCTTTTTCTCTCTTCTTCTTTTTCTTTTCTTTTTTTTTTTTGGCTGAATTACTCTCCTTTTTTTTTAATCAATTACAACAATTAAATTAAAGGACAAACAAGGAAAAATTACAAGACAAACTTGAATATCAAGCACAAAGAGCAAATTGATTTTGAAGTCTTCAACTTTAATGGTGCGAATTCTTCTTCCTTCCTTCAATTGAATTTTGATTGGTCCAATTAAAAAGGTATGGATGATTTTGACCTTCAGACAACTAAATTTGATGAAACAGAAAAGAGAGAAATTATACGGAAAGACAGAAAAATAGGAAATAAGGAACTGATTTTGAATTTGATTTCAAAATCAAATTCGATTTTGATTATGACTAAGGGAAACAATTTTTTTTTGTATTTTTGATAAAATTGACTCGAAATAGAAAGAAACAAAATTAAATGAATAGACACGGAATCAAGAAAATGAAATAGAAAACATAAAAGGGATAGATAAACCTGATTTAGAGCTTAAGTTCTGATACCAAACTGATATAAACCCCAATCACCTGTCTTGAGACCCAATACCTTTACGCTTGGAAGTGACTCCTTAGAAAGACAAATCAGATTCGATGCCAAGTCCGCGACCCAAATCCAACTCGTGATAGAGCACCTTGGAATATGATCTCCGCGACACAATATCAACTCATGAAAGAGAACATTAGAATAAAATACTCACAAAGTAATTATCTTTGATTGTATAAACATTGATTCAAGCAAGAATCAATAAACAAGAGAACACTCTCTTAAGAAACCGAAGTTTAATTTTAATAGTCAATAATTTATCCAATACATAGAGAATGGCCAACTATTTATAGGGAACAAGGGATAAGTAACCCTAATTGGAATGTTTGGCTATAAGAATAAACTTAATCTAATTTAAATAAATCCAACTGAAATTTGCGCCTAATAATTAATATAAATAGCCCAAATATATAACAAATTAATTAAACATATGTTTTAGAAATAAAAACTTAAGATAAGAGATAGGCTTGAATAGCAAAATTCGACCAGCCCAGCGTAACGGTCATGACACCTGTCGCGGGCGTGACGCAAGGCTTTCAGCTTTCAACTTCAATCTTTAAGCCTTCTTGCACTTGAGTCAATGTCACCAAACTTTGATTATTATTTTGAAATCTAAGCTTGATATTTGACTCCTCCTTGCACTCTTAAATTGTAGAAAGATAATTCTACAAACCTTGAATCATCCCATTCAATACATCCTTAAATTTCTTCATTCTAGCTCTTGTAATGGGTCCATTAGGAAGCTGAATCGAATCCTTGCTCTTGTGTGCATCCTTATTTGCATCAGCAAAAGCAATATATATATAATTTTTTTAACTAAAACACAACAAACACAATAATACTCAAACCTGGTTTTTTTTCTTTAAACATATCGAAATTCAAGAACACAAAACTGAATTAAGAAAAACCATAATAAAAAAATATTTGATAAATTTGAGCCAAGCTCTGATACCAAATTATGTGAACCCCGAGTATATTAAACTTGAGACTGATGAGAATCAAGGCAGCACTAGGATTTGAGTTTGTACCTATAGAGCAGTCTCCATTGTTTTGGCCATAAATTTCTCTACATAACTCAGATTGAGGCGATTCAAAATGTTTTAGAAAGATAACATTCAAGGATTTTATGTTTTAGACTTGAACTTATTCTATCATTATCAAGGCTGAAATTGGGACGCAATATTTTTCTGCTGGAAATATGAATTCTGAAGAGCACCATTTATTTTTTTTTAGCATAATTTACTATACAGAACTTAGATTGAGGTGATTCAAAATTTTTTGGAAAGATAACATCCAAGGATAAAACTTTTATGTTTTGGACTTCAGCTGATTCTGCCGTTATCAAGGCCGAAATTGGGACACAATCTTCTGATGCTGGAAATTCGAATTCTGAATAAAATTTCAGCTTATGTTTGTTTAGGTTTTCTTTTTGTTATGTAATGGGATGGATTGTTTATTATTAATAAGCCCACATTATTAGCCTTTATCTATCTTATTTTATAAGCCCAAATTGATTTAGGTTTTGTTTAGGGCCTGATTAGCTTGTTTATTTTCAGAATTAGGGTTTACTTAACTTTGGTGGCTATATATATGTATCTTTCCCCTTATGGAGGGGGAGATTGGAATGGAATAAACAAATAGAGTATTTTCTCTTTGCCTATGGTAAAAACATGAGTTCTTATCAAACCTTAGGGTTTATGGCGAACAACTATCCGACTTATCAATCTATCTTTCAGGCAATAGATTGTGGCGTCTTATAATCTAAGTTCTTGTTTCTTTATAAACAATAGGTCTAGGTTTATTTTGTCTATTTGGAACTTGATTTGAACTTTCCTTGTGTGAGCATGGGTTATGTTTCTTATTGTTGTTGGGTCTCAAGTTTAATATACTAGGAGTTCACATCAGAGACCCAACAACAATAAGAAACATAACCCACGCTCACACAAGAAAAGTTCAAATCAAGTTCCAAACAGACAAAATAAACCTAAACCTATTCTTTATAAAGAAACAAGAACTTAGATTATAAGACGCCACAATCTATTACCTGAAAGATAGATTGATAAGTCGGATAGTTATTCGCCACAAACTGTAAGGTTTGATTAGAACTCATGTTTTTGCCAGAGGCAAAGAGAAAAACACTCTATTTGTTTATTTCATTCAATTCTCCATCTCCATAAGGAGAAAGATACATATATATAGCAACCAAAGTTAAGTAAACCCCAATTCTGAAAATAAATAAGCTAATTAGGCCCTAAACAAAACCTAAACGAATTTAGGCTTATAAAATAAGATAAATAAAGGATAATAATGTGGGATTATTAATAATAAACAATCCAGCCCATTACATAACAAAAAGAAAACCTAAATAAACATAAGCTAAAATTTTATTCAGAATTCAGATTTCTAGAAGCATAAGATTACATCCCAATTTTGACCTTGATAACGGCAGAATCAGCTAAAGTCCAAAACATAAAAGTTGTACCCCTGGATGTTATCTTTCCAACACATTTTGAATCACCTCAATCCAAGTTTTTTAGAGTAAATTATACTTAAAAAAAATAAGTAGTGCTCCAGAATTGCAAACATGAAACCATGGTTGTCTTGTATCACATCATTAGGTTAAGGCCCAATCTGAATTTAGCTTTATTTTAAGTTAGAATAAGTTTATTCCTATGGCCAAACACCTCAGTTAGGGTTATTCATTCCTTGTACCCTTATATATTTGACCATAACTCATGTAATGGACAGATTATTGATTATTGAAATAAAATCCAACTTTGCCAATAAAAGAGTCTTATCTCTTGTTTATTGATTCTTATTTGAATCAAGGTTTATACAATCAAAGCCAATTACTCTATGAATATTTTATTCCAAGGTTTGATTCACATAGTTGAATAAGGGTCACGAACTTGGCATCGAATCTGATTTGACTTTCTAAGGAGTCGCTTCCAAGCGTAAAGGTATTGGGTCTTAAGACAAGTGATTGGGGTTCGTATCAATTTGGTATCAAAGCATTGGCTCTAAATCAAGTTTATGTATCTTTAATTACTTCATTTTCGTATTTTTTTGTTTCCGTGTCTTTCCATTTTTTCCGTTCCTTTCCCTTTTTTTTAGTTTTATGTTTTAGGTCATAATCTATCTTGTCCTTGCTTAAATATCAAAAATCGAAATTAGAAACCCAAGGAATTCTAAAATCATTTTTTGGCTTAATCTTGCTTTACTTGATTCTAAATCTTTTCATTTCATGTATACAATCAGATTGCTTAAAATCATTTTTAGGCTAAAATCAGACTTTGACTGTTTCGTTCCTTTTCGTTTGTTTTCATTTATTTCATTTATGTTTGTTTAGCCTTTAATTCATTGTTTACAATTAGAAAAATAACAAAAAAAAATACACTTACCATTCAAAATTCAATTGGAGTCTGTCCTTAAATACGTTTGCTTCTAGTTCTTGTTTTCATTGTTCTTATTTTGTCTTTAATTCCAAATCTGTTCACTTTAATTCTTATTGTTGATTCTTGTTTGAGACTTGAATTCTTCAATTGTTGCATAGATTACTTGATGAAAAAAAAGAAGGAAATTCAAAATTTAAAACAAAAAAAAATGAGAGAGGGGCATAATCAAATTGAAAAGAAAAGAGAAAAAAAGAGTGCAAAATTCGTCCAAAAAAAGAGAAGAGAGAAAAATCAGCCAAAGAAAAAAGAAAAAGTGTTTATATACACTAAATTAACTTCCTAGTAGAGTGTGAAAAGGAAAAAAATTAATTAATTGCTTTCCTAGTACCTAAAATAAAGTTGAAATTGATTTTCAAGATCAAACTAGGAAGAGGTACATTAATTGAAATTAAATCATAATTGAAGTAGGATTTGACTATTCAACTCAAGAATCATAATCGGACTAGGATTAGAATTCCTACCTCCTTGATCCTACAAAGTTTAGGATTCCTATTTTATTTCAATTCTCATTTTTGTGACTTTGAGTCACTCTAGGTTTCCTACTCTCATAAGGATTCCTATTTTCTTTTCCTAGTACAATTAGGATTTCAACTTTGATTTTTCCAACTTCATTAAGGATTTCACCTTATTGTTTTCCTAGTCAAATTTGGATTTGTAATTTTTGTCTTCCTAGTCAATTAAGGTTTCTTGATTTGATTAATTTGATATGAACCCCAATCACTTGTCTTGAGATCCAATACCTTTACATTTGGAAGAGACTCCTTGAAAAGCCAAATCAGATTCGATGCCAAGTTTGCGACCCTAATTCAACTATGTGAATCGAACCCTGGAATAAAATAGTCATAAAGTAATTAGTTTTGATTATATAAACCTTGATTCAAATAAGAATCAATAAACAAAAGATAACACTCTTTAATTGGCAAAGCCAGATTTTATTTCAATAATCAATAATTTGACCATTATATGAGTTATGGCCGAATATATAAGGGTACAAGGAATGAATAATCCTAATTGAGGTGTCGGGCCATAGGATTAAACTTATTCCAACTTAAAATAAAGCTAAATTCAGATTGGGCCTTGACCAAAATTAAAATAGGCCAAAAGCTACTTTAAAGCATGAAAATAAAGTAGTCTAAATAACCCTTGGGCTTAATACATAACATAAGCAGTCCAAACTAAGCAAGACATGATAAATTGAATTCGAAAAGCCAAAATAATGGAACGATCAATTCGAATGAAGAATGGTAGCCTTGTAAACACTTGAATCATAGTGTTTACAATAATCATAGTGATTTGAATAACCTGAAAAGAATATTAGTAAAGAAAGAATATTGTGAATAATCTGTTCACTTTAATTATTGTTGTTGATTCTTGTTTGAGATTTTAATTCTAAAGTTGTTGCATAGATTAGTTGTTGAAAAAAAAGAAGGAAATTCAAAATTTAAAAAAAAAAAAAAAAAGGAGAGAGGGGCAAAATCAAATTGAAAAGAAAAGAGAAAAAAAGAGTGCAAAATTCGTCCAAAAAAAAGAGAAGAGAGAAAAATCAGCCAAAGAAAAGAGAAAAAGTGTTTATATAGGCTGAATTAACTTCCTAGTAGAGTGTGGAAAGGAAAGAAATTAATTAATTGCTTTCCTAGTGCCTAAAATAAAGTTGAAATTGATTTTCAAACTAGGAAGGGGTACATTAATTGAATAAAATCAAGATTGAAGTAGGATTTGACTATTCAACTCAAGAATTATAATCGGACTAGGATTAGAATTCCTACCTCTCTAATTCTACAAGTTTTAGGATTTCTATTTTATTTCAATTGTACTTTTTGTCAGTTTGAGTAACTCTAGGTTTCCAACTCTCACAAGGATTCCTACTTTCTTTTCATAGTACAATTAGGATTTCAACTTTGATTTTTCCAACTCCATTAAGGATTTCATCTTATTGTTTTCCTAGTCAAATTTGGATTTATAATTTTTGTCTTCCTAGTCAATTAAGGTTTCTTGATTTGATTAATTTGATATGAACCCCAATAACTTGTCTTGAGATCCAATACCTTTACATTTGGAAGTGACTCCTTGGAAAGCCAAATCAGATTCGATGCCAAGTTTGCGACCCTAATTCAACTATGTGTATCGAACCCTGGAATAAAATAGTCATAAAGTAATTAGCTTTGATTGTATAAACCTTAATTCAAATAAGAATCAATAAACAAGAGATAACACTCTTTAATTGGCAAAGCAGGATTTTATTTCAATAATCAATAATCTGTCCATTGTTTGAGTTATGGCCGAATATATAAGGGTACAAGGAATGAATAATCCTAATTGAGGTGTTGGGCCATAGGATTAAACTTATTCTAACTTAAAATAAAGCTAAATTCAGATCGGGCCTTGACCTAATTTAAAATAGGCCAAAAGCTACTTTAAAGCATGAAAATAAAGTAGTCAAAATAACTCTTAGGCTTAATACATAACATAAGTAGCCCAAACTAAGCAAAACATGATAAATTGAATTCGAAAAGCCAAAATAATGGAAGGATCAATTCGAATGAAGAATGGTAGCATTGTAAACTCTTGAATCATAGTGTTTACAATAATCATAGTGATTTGAATAACCTGAAAAGATTATTAGTAAAGAAAGAATATTGTGAATAACATGTTCACTTTAATTATTGTTGTTGGTTCTTGTTTGAGATTTTAATTCTCGAGTTGCTCCATAGATTAGTTATTGAAAAAAAAGAAGGAAATTCAAAATTAAAAAAAAAATAAAAGGAGAGAGGGGCATAATCAAATTGAAAAGAAAAGAGAAAAAAAGAGTGCAAAATTCGTCCAAAAAAAGATAAGAGCGAAAAATCCGCCAAAGAAAAGAGAAAATGTGTTTATATAGGCTGAATTAACTTCCTAGTAGAGTGTGGAACGGAAAAAAATTAATTAATTGCTTTCCTAGTGCCTAAAATAAAGTTAAAATTGATTTTCAAGATCAAACTAGGAAGGGGTACATTAATTGAATTAAAATCATGATTGAAGTAGGATTTGACTATTCAACTCAAGAATTATAATCGGAATAGGATTAGAATTCTTACCTCCCTAATTCTACAAGTTTTAGGATTCCTATTTTATTTCAAATGTCATTTTTGTGACTTTGAGTCACTCTAGGTTTCCTACTCTCATAAGGATTCCTATTTTCTTTTCCTAGTACAATTAGGATTTCAACTTTGATTTTTCCAACTTCATTAATGATTTCATCTTATTGTTTTCCTAGTCAAATTTTGATTTGTAATTTTTGTCTTCCTAATCAAATAAGGTTTCTTAATTTGATTAATTTGAAATGAACCCCAATCACTTGTCTTGAAATCTAATACCTTTACATTTGGATGCGACTCCTTGGAAATCCAAATCAGATTCGATGCCAAGTTTGCGACCCTAATTCAACTATGTGAATTGAACCTTGGAATAAAATAGTCATAAACTAATTAGCTTTGATTGTATAAACTTTGATTCAAATAAGTATCAATAAACAAGAGATAACACTCTTTAATTGGCAAAGCCGGATTTTATTTCAGTAATCAATAATTTCTCCATCATATGAGTTATGGCCGAATATATAAGGGTACAAGGAATGAATAATCCTAATTGAGGTGCTGGGCCATAGGACTTATTCTAACTTAAAATACAGCTAAATTTAGATTGGGCCTTGACCTAATTTAAAATTGGCCAAAAGCTACTTTAAAGCATGAAATTAAAGTAGTCTAAATAACTCTTAGGCTTAATACATAACATAAGCTGCCCAAACTCAGCAAAACATGATAAATTGAATTCGAAAAGCCAAAATAATGGAAGGATTAATTCGAATGAAGAATGGTAGCCTTGTAAACACTTGAATCATTGTGTTTAAAATAATCATAGTGATTTGAATAACCTAAAAAGAATATTAGTAAAGAAAGAATATTGTGAATAACCTGTTCACTTTAATTATTGTTGTTGATTCTTGTTTGAGATTTTAATTCTTGAGTTGTTGCATAGATTAGTTGTTGAAAAGAAAGATGGAAATTAAAAATTTTTAAAAAAAAAAAAAAAGGAGCGAGGGGCATAATCAAATTGAAAAGAAAAGAGAAAAAAAGAGTGCAAAATTCG
>CATKHJ010493489.1:0-25541 GCA_949750685.1 Vernicia montana
TTATTCAATATCACAATTAATTATTTTTAAATTTTTATCATATATTCTAATAATATAATTAAATTTTATTAATAATTACAATTATCATTATATAAATTTATAAATAAAAAATAAATGGAAAAAGTCAAATTATATGTATATGCACACACAAATATTTTGTAGGTAAATGTAAAATACAAGTTAAAAAAAAAAGTAAAGATAAATGAATGACAAAAAAGAGAAAAAATTAAAAAAAAAAAGGAAAAGTGTGAAGAGAGAGAGATAATAGAGGTAAAAGAGATAAGGGGCGCATTGGCCCATTTTTGTAACGATAGGGGCATATCCGTATCTCGAAAAATATTAAGTGTTGATCTGCACTTTTAGCCAAACATTAGGGGTATATTTGCATCTTGTCCCTAATATAAATCACTAAATTTAAGAATTATAACTAATTAATAAGCATAATAACCTATAAATACAGACTCTACATGTATAATTTTTGTCAAAAATTAATAATTTAGATCATTAAAAAGCATAATTCATATTTAAAAAAAAACTGAGAGACTCCATAATGGTCGTTACACTGTTATATAACGGCCATAACAGCCGTTAAGTTTATATATATTTTTTTTGGGTGTTATATAAAGCTTATAACGGTAACGTTAAGGCAAAATACTGTTACATAACGGTCGTTGTGTTATGTAACGGCTGTTATTTAAATCTATGACACACACACACAGTGCCTTATGATTTTACTTCGTGATGTTAAAAATGTCCAATATAATGTGCTATGACATACTGGTGACTATTGTGTTATGGTGAACCTTACTAGTACTTCCCTCCATTGGGCATGCTTTGATTAGTGATAGAATAGTAATTCTGACAGTTATAGAAGTAAAAATTTCTGCTACCATGCTCATTAATTAGTAATACAATATCTGGTGGCTTTTCTTAATTGTATACTAAAATGGGACCAATATTAAACTCAAATAACACACTCCAGTAGTATTCTCATGCACATTAAAAAATTGTGAAAATCAAAATCTTGGAAAGTGAAAATGAACTTCATATTTATCAAAAAGATGTTGTGGACTGTTGTTGGTGTGGTGATGACAATTATCTGTCTGTCTTAGCAATCTGGATGTTTATCTTTAACATTACTTCTGCAGGTATGTTCCATCTTTTTTGCCACCTCCAATGGCAGTCAAGGGAAAGGAATCTGAGAAGAAGGTCAGTATTTGGGTAGAAGCTATGATGTCCACTGCTGTCATTCTTTAGGAAGCTTTTGTTTGTAATTTGCATATTCATTTCCATAGGCTTCACAGAAGGAGGAGGAAAGGCCAAAGGAGAAGGAAAAAGGGAAGGCACGAAACATAGATCATTTCATGGAGGAGTTGAAGCATGAACATGAGCTGAGGGAGAGGCGAAATCAGGAACGTGAGCGTTGGCGTGATGGACGTCCTAATGAGAGTTCTGTTGTAAGTAGGCCCCCTCCCAACCATCACCAGATGAATAATCTTTTGAAAATGGGAAAATGAAATCTAATATTTTGTCACTCAGTGTCTTGTCCAAATCACTTGCACAAGTCACAACATTATACACTCTTTACTTTTTTGCCTTAAAATTGTTGTTTTATCCCAATAAACTTTTGATATAGGTGATAATGCTTCCTATTGGTATCATGTTTTGTCCTATTCTCTGCATCTTCTGTCTCTCTGAAACATAGATGAACATTTTAATATTTCCAGCCTTCTAGTCGATTTGATGAACTGCCTGATGACTTTGATCCAAATGGAAAGGGATCATTTGATGATGGTGATCCACAAACTACAAATCTTTATGTTGGGAATCTCTCCCCCCAGGTGTGAGAGTTATTTTGATACTTCTTGTGTTTTTACTCAGTAATGCCTTATTATTTATGCCTTTATGGACATGGTAATTTTTATTATTCTAGGTTGATGAGAATTTTCTTCTGCGGACTTTTGGAAGATTTGGGCCTATTGCTAGTGTGAAGATAATGTGGCCCAGAACAGAAGAAGAGCGAAGGCGGCAGAGGAATTGTGGATTTGTAGCATTTATGAATAGAACTGATGGACAGGCTGCAAAAGATGAAATGCAAGGTTTGTTTTATGTTCTTTTTTTAAAATATATATAGTATTGATCATTTTATTGAATTATTGAGTTATCTGTTATATGGATTTGGCATTTTCCTCAAGATACCTTTGTCATTTCTCTGGGTCCAGTGTACAGCTAATATTTTGAACATGGTTTTGTTTAGCCAACCTGAATAAACCAAAAAAAAAAAAAAAAGAGGAAAAGAAATAAGGGGAAATGTGCAGAGCATAGATGAAAAGGACAAGTTGTTTACTACATGAAAAGACAGATATTAGAGGGAGAAAATAGTTCTAGGAAAAGTAAACACCTTTTTGTAATTGAAAAACTACTTGCAGTGTTTCAATGTGCCTGCACCATGAAGTGTCATGATTTATTATTGCTGTGTTTTTCCATTCTTTTGTTTATCTATGTCCAAATGCTTTCTGAATTATGGAAATCGAAATGATATTTTGAAAATAAAAAGTGCAGTTTATTGCTGAACTCTTTTCTCCGTTGGCTATTTCTAGGGAATGGGGGAAAATGGCAAACATTCTTTTACTATGGGAATGATTGATTTTAATATCATCGGATACTGAATGTTAAAAGCCCTACATTTTTGTGTATCATTATATGATAGTGTTCCTGAGCTACAGATGATTTATAGATGGATGCCATCACATGAGACCTACCATTCAAGTATTCAACTGTATTCAATATATCCAAATAAGAATGTGATTCTAGAGAAACGTTTCATGTAACAGGAGTTGTTGTGTATGAATATGAATTGAAGATTGGGTGGGGTAAATCTGTGGCTCTTCCATCACAAGCGCTACCTGCTCCACCACCAGGACATATGGCTATCAGGAGTAAGGAGGTCTGTTATATTTTCCTGTAAACACCTGAAGTTTATGTTTGAGACTAATTCCTCATGAAAAAGGGATTGTCCAATGGTTCATCAATTGATAATATTTAGCATAAGTAGGTAGTTCAGAAAATTGTTTTGTCTCCTGTTCTGTGATTCTGAGACATTTAACTTCTGTTTGATAGGGTGCCACTGTGATTCTCTCTGGTCCATCAGGTGCGCCAGTTACTTCAGTCCCTAATCATAATTCTGAACTGGTAGGTTCACCAATTTTATCTTGCCTACTTTATTTAGTAACAGAGCCATAATATTTGGCAACTTTTATGCCTTACGAAGTTGGAATGAACTATAACATAACGTTGTGAATGGAGAATTATCTTTGCCCCCCTGCATGTATTCTTTTTAGAGCTGACATGCTGCTTTTTTGATATGACAATCTGATCAGAGTACAGGCAGTTATTGTTGTTAATTCGTAATGTATAACTATGATATAATTTAATTAATTTTTGTGGTTAAAAAAATCAATGTTGAAGGTATTTTTCAACAGAGGGCGTAATAATATCTTATTTTGGTCCATTCTTATTCTCAGTGATTGAATTCATTCTAACCATATTTGGAGATATGCCTTTTTAATGCTTATTTTTCATCTGTGAAGGTTTGAATTTGTTATTATTAATGTATATATCTTACTGATGACTTAATTTTCAAGTGCAGGTTCTTACTCCAAATGTTCCTGATATAATGGTTGTTCCACCTGACGATGATCATGTCCGCCATGTAATTGATACAATGGCTCTCTATGTTTTGGATGGAGGATGTGCTTTTGAACAAGCTATCATGGAGAGGGGTCGTGGGAATCCTCTTTTCAACTTTTTGTTTGAGCTTGGGTCAAAGGAACATACATACTATGTTTGGAGGCTATATTCTTTTGCTCAGGTTCAGCCTCTTATATGTCTTGCTGACATGCTTGCATGTTGTTGGAGTTTGCAGTATAAACTTTGTCATTCTAAAAGTAGTATTATTTTCATTCAGAACAAGTACTATTATTTAGATATTATGGTTATCATGATCATCTGCCTTGGTAGTTGTTTTATTTTCATATTTACAATACTCTGATCTCTAATTTGGAAAAAAAAGGTCATTGTTTTTACATATTTATATGTGCGAAGGAGTTGAGAATGTTCCATTTTTTTGGGAATGTAGGGTGATACTCTTCAAAGGTGGCGAACAGAACCTTTTATCATGATAACTGGTAGTGGAAGGTATGACATGTTCCTGTGGTTATTGTTGCTAAATTATTTTGGAGGGCATTTATAAATTTGTGACTATGTTGTAATGGAGGACAATGATGATTTGATACTATTTTTGTTTTCCTTTCCCTTTAGATGGATGCCGCCACCTCTGCCCACGGCAAAGAGCCCAGAGCAAGAAAAAGAGTCTGGTAACACATATGCTGCAGGAAAAAGCAGGGTATATTTATAATTTTTATTTCTGGCATGACAACTTAACTTTTTCTGTAACTTTTCTTACTGATTTGAACTTTTGCAGCGTGTTGACCCAGAACGAACCCTGACTGATCCACAGAGGGATGAGTTCGAGGATATGTTGCGTGCATTAACATTAGAAAGAAGTCAGATAAAGGAAGCTATGGGTTTTGCTTTGGATAATGCAGATGCTGCAGGAGAGGTGCTGCCTCATATCAGGGCACTTACCTTTTTTTTCTTTTCCATACCTTGCTTCACGGATTGCAAGTGCTGTGTGTTTAATTTTTTTTTTTTTTTTTCCATAAAGTGACAAACAGTGGTTCACATGAGTCTTCACTCTGTGTACTGATTGATGTTAGCTTATAGATTGTTTTAACTTGGTCTTCATTTGCTAATCATGTGGATTATTAAGATATTGAACTTGCCATGATCAGAAGCAGATGTCATCAGCAAAACAATTTAAAAAATAAGTTTTTTGTCCAGGAGGATTAAAATAATAAATGAATAAACATGAATTGGAAGATTTTTGCAATTTGCTTATGAAAGTACTTGGTAACTTATGTTTCTTATGTATTTTGGATTTTGTTGCAGATAGTTGAAGTTCTAACAGAGTCTTTGACGCTTAAAGAAACTCCAATTCCAACTAAAGTTGCAAGGCTCATGCTCGTCTCTGACATTCTTCATAATAGCAGTGCTCCTGTAAAAAATGCTTCTGCATACCGCACCAAATTTGAAGCCACACTGCCTGACATAATGGAAAGCTTTAATGACTTGTATCGGAGTATAACTGGAAGGATCACTGCAGAGGCCCTCAAGGTAAAAGCTGTAATTGTAATTATTATTTCAATTTCAATTCACCAGTCTGGTTTGTCATCCTCTTCTAATGTGAGCTTTTTCTGGGTATTAACAGGAACGAGTTCTGAAAGTATTGCAAGTATGGGCAGATTGGTTTCTATTTTCAGATGCATATGTGAATGGATTACGGGCTACTTTTCTCCGATCTAGTACTTCTGGTGTTATACCATTTCATTCTATATGTGGTGATGCACCAGAAATAGAAAAAAAGACTGGCTCAGAAGATACAGGTGATGGGGGAAAGACCAACCAAGATGCTGCATTGGCAATGGGCAAAGGAGCAGCTATGAAGGAGCTAATGAGTCTTCCCTTTGCTGAGCTGGAAAGACGTTGCAGACATAATGGATTGTCTCTTGTTGGTGGTAGAGAAATGATGGTAGCACGATTGCTTAGTCTTGAAGAGGCAGAAAAGCTGAGGGGCTACGAGTTGGATGATGACTTGAAATTTTCTCAGAGCCATTCAAGTTCTAGTAAATTTTCAAGTGGACGCAAAGAAACAAATGTTGAATCAGAGCCAGTGGGATTTTCAGGATGGAATCTTTATGGGGATGATGAGATGCAGTCTCAAAGCAGAGGGTCTACATCTTCAGCAACAACCCTCCCGATTCCACAACCTGAACTAAATGCATTCACCAAAAAAGAGAAAAATGATCCTGTTTTGCCAGCCTCTAAATGGGCTCGAGATGATGATGACAGTGATGATGAGCAAAAGAAAAGTGCCAGGGGTTTGGGGTTGAGCTACTCATCCTCTGGAAGTGAAAATGCTGGTGATGGTCCGGGTAAGGCTGATGATGAAATGGAGTTTGCTACCTATGCAAGCATTCCCATGCAAACTGACAGTGGGATGAATGAAGAGCAGAGGTATCATCCTTCAAGTGTGATTGCATGTATTAATTTTTCCTTTTCACTAGAATGTGTATATTATGCATTGCTGTGTGTATATATATATATATATATATATATATATATATATATATATATATATATATATATATATATATATATATATATTTTATGGAGCACTCACAAGGCCTCAAATTTGTTTTGTTTGCATTAAAAAATTGTTGAGTTTTTGCTTTTCTTCTTTTTATCATTATTATTATTATTATTTTACAATGGAGATTTTGCTTCTTTTTCTTTTTGTGTTTTTGAGAAGCATAACTGATTTGGTCACTCCAAGTTTCTAACACCCCTCCATTTTATGCCATTTTGCTCCCAACAGTCACTAGCATATGCAATCTGTTCATTGCATAGTCCAGATACGTATTTTGCTCAACTTTTCTTATGATATTGCAGACAAAAGTTGAGAAGTTTGGAAGTTGCTTTGATAGAGTATCGTGAATCCCTTGAGGAGCGAGGAATAAAAACTGTAGAGGAAATTGAGAGAAAAGTTGCAATCCATCGGAAACGACTACAATCAGAATATGGCTTGTTGGATTCTCCTCAAGATGTCCCTGGGAACAGTAGTAAGTGATTGTTTTGGAAGCCTACTGAATCTTACATGCAGACTCCAGCCTGATTGAATTTTTTTTTTTTTTCATATGTTTCATTTTTGCTAATATTTTTTTCCGTTTATTTTCTTATTGGCATGCATGGTTTCATTTTACTTCATTAATTTAGTTCAAGAACTACTATGATTCAGAATTGAAATTGTGAAATAAGGCATTTTTAATAATTACTCATTTAAGATGTCAGTGGTTTCATGCACCTCCAGTTTTTGAAAGGATAAAATTATGTGTTGAACTAGAAAGGCTGCCTTCATAGAGGCAAATAAGTGTGATTATTTTTCGAGGAACTATCATCTGTTCTTTTGTTTGATGTGCTAAGTTTGTCTTATTGTGCAAATTGTATCCACATCTAAGTAATGTTGTCTTTAGTTTATATTTGGTTTCAATAATTATTTCATTTAGTCATCAATTACATTATTTGCAGTTTGTCCATTATTGCATGTGTACTTGGTGGTCATCTCCCCGTTTCAACTATTTTGTTTATATTTTCTTCTGGTTCTAGTAAAATGGTTTCACATAGTGCGAAGTTCAGTCAGACTCACATTCATACTATAGGATTGTAGTGCGTTGGACATAATTGTGTAAATTTATCTCCTTCACTTTGGCACTGCAGAGAGAACTACAGAAAGGAGGGATAGAAGGGACGATGGCCATGAATCTTCAAGAAAGCGACACCGCAGCCAGAGCAGAAGTCAGAGCCCACAACGGAAAACCTCAACCAGGGAAAGGGAAAATGATTCAGAGAGGGACCGTGAAAGGCACAGGGACAGAGATAGAGCTCATGATATGGAGAGTGATCGCCGCGAGAAGAGTGGGAGTAGAGAGCGGGATGATCATGACAGAGATAGAGGTAGAGAAAGAGATAGGGATAGAAGGAGACGGGCAAAGTGAGTCTACCAGCCAATGGAATTCAATGATGTGGAATTTCTCGGCCAGATTGAGTTGACAGTTATTTAGATGTCAATGGATGCAATATTTTGGATGGAGTTGGTCTGAGTACAAAAAGTGAAAATATTTTAGATGAAGGAGCTTAATTGGCTTATGAGTGTGCCATGGAAAATATTTCGAAATGATGTGAAAATGCAACGTTTCTGCCTTCCTGGTGAGAAGCTAAGAGAGGAAACACTTAATGTTAGACCATGTTGTAGTTAGATGTAATTTGATTTTGCCGTTATTAAACATCTTGGTTGTGTTCTAGTGCTCGATGATTCAATGCATTGTTCCAGCAGGTTACGCCCTCTAATTGCTATTGCATGTATAAATTTTGCTCCAATGCAATGAACTCTTTTTTTTTTTTTTTTTTTTTCTTTGGCTTCTGATTATTAATTTTTCTAATGCTAATTGATGCCATTGCTTCAATAATTTTCTCAATTTCTTCTACCACAGTTCTAAGGATACTGGTGGTTTCCAAATCACAGGTGCCGTGGCAATCTTCATTCTCCAGAATCATGGCATGATCTCGCTTTGCAATTATATTTAAGATTAGTAAATATCAAAGCACAAAATCTCTTGCAAAACGTGAAAATATCAAGATGCTTTAGCTGCTAAATAAATCAGCGAATAGAAAAACTATTATCTTTAGATCTTCTTTAGATCTGTAGTAAAAGAAGATACCCTAGTTAATGTTTACATAATGATTTCAAATCCTGTTCATGAACACTACCGCAAGGTCAGAGCAGATACGAATCGATTCAGCAAAAATAATGTAAAGAACATTGAAAATCTGTAGTTTCTTATTTGATACTGAAAAGCATAAGAAAACATAATATCATGCAAGTCATTATACAATTCAGGAAAATAATGCTGGCTGCATTGATAAATAATCTATCTTCAGAAAAATAATAATGCTCACATCAATGACCATTTCGTTTACCAGAAGGATCAGTCGTTTACTAGCTCCAATAAACAGTCTCATGCCTCAACAGTCTATTAAAACCCACTGCTGGCTACTGCAGTAGGCGGCTAAAGCTCAGTCTGTCCACAACCAAAGCAAAGCCAGTGAGAGCTGTGTTGCTTATCCCTTTATCATATTGAATACCAGCACAGGATTTTTCTTCAAACCCACTCCATGAGCATATATGATAATTTAATTTTGCCTCTGTGCATAAGTTAGATGTGCTAATATTAATTTTCAAAGACAAGGAAAGAGGCATGAGAATCCTAAAAAAAATTATTTTCTTTATTAGAAACAAAAAGACTGCTGCTGATAAAATTTCTTTTCACAGGGTGAAGTCAGTGTGCAAGTTACAAAACTGCAGAGGCTCCCAAGTCCTTCCTTCTTGATGGCTATATTTTTTGAGCCTGCTCAACTAAAATCTAATCTAAATTTACATTTTTAAACTTGAAAGTGAGAAGTTATAAAGCTCAACACTTTGATAGTCAAGTACTCGAGTTCAAAAATCCTAGGATTAAATAATATGAAAGCTCCTATGGACGAAGTTTTCTCAGTAACCACTTCCTTCGCAGTGTGGCATCCAGTGCCAAAAATGTCTTTGCCTTTTTGTCATCTTCCAGAAGATCACAAGCATCCAACAAAAGTTCTTCATCTATGTCTGGTATAGCTTGAAGTGCATCAATTGCATTTTCAATTGTTCCATTGTTCTTGCCCTCTTTCTTTCTTACTGATTTTGTAACTGCATCTGCCACCTCGGAAAGAGTTCTCTGCATCTCTTTGCCAATTTTCTGCACCTTGTTAGAATGTTCATGGTCTGATGATGTTGTAGTAGTACACTTTCTCTTTTGATCAGGTATTTGAACGTCCTCAGCTGGAAAGTGTACATCTCCATGTAATCCATCCACCGCTACTCCATGGGCATCATTTTCAGTTTGCATATGTAAACCCAGTTCTCCGATATCCAACAGTTCAGTCCTTCGAATTTGGCACAGATCAATATAACTCTCGAAGACTTTATTTCTGTATGCAATGGTGTCTGGCTGTCCCTGCAAAATTTCATGTGGGACATATCTTGTTATCGACAGGACTAACATGAACATTAAACTCATTTATAGGGGCAAAAAAGCTCCTGATCCAGAGAATGATATGGTAATCACTTTCTTGCAGAAGCATGACATACATGTAAGCACAGATGAGTG
Organism: Vernicia montana; assembly: GCA_949750685.1. Lineage (NCBI taxonomy): Eukaryota > Viridiplantae > Streptophyta > Magnoliopsida > Malpighiales > Euphorbiaceae > Vernicia > Vernicia montana. The sequence goes on from CATKHJ010493489.1 coordinate 9,876, forward strand.
CATACCTGTTCACGTAGAAAATAATGAATCTCACTCTCCCTCATAGAAGAAGGGAGTTGTAAGAATGGCAATACCAATCTGTCTGATATAGTGGATCACACTAGCTGGGAACTTGAGGATAGTTTGACACATGTTAAATGAGTTATGAGCAACATTATCAACAGAATGAGAAATATACCTGAATATAAGCTTCCCAGACTGCATCATCAGCAGTTACCATTTGTTGAGTTGCGTCCCATGCAAAACCACTATGATTGAGAAGACTGCTAATATTGTCACACTCTTTTATCAAAGTTATATACCGATTTTCTAAAATGTATTTGTCGCATAGAAGTCCAAATTTTTCATTAAATGATTCAACCATGTGAGTCCATGCTTGCTCATTGAATGTGTGATTAATCTTATTCCCTTGATGCATCTGCTCTAACATAAGCTCAACAAGACATCGATCCATTGCTGGTTGCCAATCTATTGTCAAAGGATCTACAGTAGACTCATCTGCAAATTATATAAAATATGGATACTAAAAGTCAATCAATGGTGTGTTAGAAAGGGAAAACAAAAAGAATGTGAACTAGTATTTATTATGATATCTTTCATCTTTTAGAGCATATGAGTAATGCTTTCCCCTTGTGATAATATGCTACAACAGTTCTTTCTTTTCTTCTTTAGAGAAAAGAAAGGAAATGGCTTCTGCATTTTACACAATTCTTCCATTTTCATTGAAAATTACATATTTGCAGATTTCCAAGCCCACGCCAACTCCATTTAACAGGCAACAAATTTGATCTAATGTACCTAACCTAATTCATGATCTGAATTATAATTTTGACCAAGGTACCACATAATATACTATCAAATGAACAGAAGTATCAGGAGATATTTACCAATGATTAAAACAATTGTATCACCATTAGGGTCCTCAATTTGAGCCAGACGGCTATATCTTCCATCAGCATTTTCTTGTCCAAATATAACACACAATTTCTGATAGCTTGGGACAGTTTTAACTCTGTAGGATCGAGCATCGGGGTGTGCCTGCATCCATAACAAATGAGCAACAAAATACAAACAACAATACTTTATTAAATATGGAAAGGAAAGCAATTACCTTAGTATAAGCATCCCAAACATGATCTTCAGCAGTTATCATCTCTCGCGTTTCATCCCATGAAAACTTGCTATTTTCAAGAAGACTTTTAATGTCATTGTACATCCTCCTCAAATGTTTGTACCGGTTTTTCAGAACATCTTTGTCGTGATGAGACTGGAATTTGACATTAAATGATGCAACCATGTCAATCCAAGCCTGGCTTATGAATGTCTGTCCAAGTTTATTTCCTCTATGCACCTGATCTAATAACAAGTCAATAAGATAACGATCCATTGGCGGTGTCCAATATGTTCTTGTACGATCAGTATTGGCAAGAGTTTGGCTCCCCTTTCCTTCTCCTGCAGGCACAAAAGCCTATTTGTAAGGGCAATTTTCATTCATTAAAAGCTCTCTGGTGTCTCAAACACAAATCATGCTACCCACTACATGATATTTGATAAAAATTCACGGCTGTACCGAGTTCTATAACTTCCAACGCGTGTCTACATCACAGAGAAATGAGGGAAAATTTCCATGTATAGTGGACTCGAGAAATTCTCAAGTAGGTGGTTAACTTCCAATATGTAACTAGAACTGACCACTCAGACAACATACGGGATAAATAAGGCATAAAAAAAAATTATTTGTTGAGGCTGTGTTTCATCTTGCTATGAGCTTTACTTTCCACTCATTGGCAAACCACAATACCTAATTTTAGATCTTTACTAATCATATCTATGCAATACTTGGGAAACAAAGGAATCTCAACTTGATAATACAAAGGTTGCAATTCACCAGTTTTTATTCCAGAAATATCAACTTCATGATCTGTCTCCTGATTAAAATTAGAGTCAACTCCATCTTCAGTTGCATGCCCAAATATGAGGACCAAATCATTGTAATTTGGCAAGGTCTTCATTCTATATGCCCTTGCTTGTGGATGTACCTACACAGAAAGTGGGTAATGTTGCTTAAAGAAAAAGAAAGAAAACAAAAGGGAAAAATTATAAGTTAAAATTTTGCAGATCTTTTACCTTAATATAAGCATCCCAAACATCATTATCGGCTACAATCATTTGTTGTGTTTCATCCCAGGAAAAACCATTTTGTTTAAGTAGAACCTTCATTTCGCTGCAATACTTTAACAATTTCTTGTATCGATGTCTTAAAACCCTTTTTCCATGCTGAGGCCCAAATTTTGCATTGAAAGAGGCAAGCATATCTGTCCAAGCATGTTTGTTAAATGTATTATCAGTTTTATTGCCTTTTATTATTTGATCCAGCATAAGCTCAACAAAATGCTGGTCCATAGCTGCAGTCCACTCTGTCCTTGGACGCTCATTGTTTGATGGGGCAAAGCCTCCCATTGCATCACCTACAAATAAAGGAAACACATAAGCAAAATTCCATATATCTGATTATTAGATGTAGTCCATTTGATTGGCTGACCAAGTTATTATCTGGAAAATCAAACCATAATCAAGAACAGTTATACTACCAAGTGTTTTTTCTAACAAGCGTCCTTAGAACACTGGTTAAGAAGCAGTTAATTCAAGATTAAGTAGTTGATAAATTAAAAAATAATAACAATTTTAATTCATAATTTTAAAGAGTTGTATTTAGTTACAATCACTATTATGCCAAGTGATAGGTCAAAATCTCCTTTTTTCTCTCATCCAACTTGTTTCTGTCTAAATTAATTGGTTTTTTTTTTTAATCAGTGCCCTAAGAGCACTTGTTAACTATTGCAGAATTTTTAGCATCCCAAAACTTTATTTTCCAAAGAGTCATGATTGTAAGATGGTCAAAAGCTGCAATAAAATTTAAGGACTGCTCAAGGCTTATGAAGAACAAAAAATAACAAATACACACCCATGTTTGGAGCATGGATTTCATCATCAAAGTCTAAATCATGACTTGATCTGCTGTATCTTCCATCAGCAGTGGTGTACCCATAAATGAAGCACAAATCATTAAAATTCAACACCGCTTTAGTCCTATATGATCGTGCATCAGGGTGAACCTGCATGGAAGTTGTGTTATTTTGGAATTATGACAGAGACTTCAATTTATATCATTGAACAGAAAAATAATGCACCTTTAGATAAGCATTCCAAACATAGTCATCAGCTACAACCATTTCTCGAGTTTCATCCCAAGAAAACCCACTCTGACCAAGAAGATTCTTTACATCATTGAATTGCTTCCACAAATTTGTGTAACGACTTTTTAATACATCTTTGTCATACTGAGATCCAAATTTTGCATTGAACACCATCAGCATATCTGTCCATGCCTGCTTGTTGAAGGTATGTCCAACCCTGTTCCCTCTATGCATCTGTTCTAACATAAGGTCAATAAAATAGCGCTCCATTGTTGGTGTCCAATATGTTCTAGAACGATCATTGCTCGTCGGAATTTGGCTGCTCATTGATTCCCTGATAAATACTCAGTTCAGTAGAGTGATTCCCCCTAACACTGGAATCAAAAAGAAAAATACCTAGTATAAATGATGGAATCACAAGGACTCAAAACAAAGATTCTTACATTAAAAATCAGTAATCTTGAATTATTGAAAGATTAAAATAAATTGTTAGTACAAGTAATTAATCACATAAAGTAGTGGAAACAGGAGTAAAAGATAAATCAAGCAAAGTGAAACAACAAGAATTATTAATAATCAAAGTCTTTCACTCCATAAAAATTTCCCCTTTTTGCTCTTCTTTAAAATAACTCAATTCAATTAAAGAAAAAAAAATCTAAAATCTTGACTTCATAATTACTACACTCAAATTGGTTCCAAAATAATGAAGTAACATGGAATTCAAGCCAATACAATATTTAAAAAATTTCAGCTTTTGTGTCACTGTTATATAGCACTATAAAAACCACAACCAAAGATTGAACATGAAATTGAGAGAGAAAAAAGGCAAAATTTTGCAGTTTCAGAGAGCGAGAGAGAAAGAGAGAGAGTTGTAACGGTGGTGAGAAAGGTTCAAGCTTTTACCTGTTATTGTTAGTTTAGTCGATTTTGGTTGCAAGACTTTGGCGCCTAATAACAAACAGAGAATGGTGACAGGTGAAGAGTTTAACCCTAATCCGGAATAAGGGACTGAGCCGTCCTTCCTGTTTGGTTACAGAGGCAAAACGCCTTTGTTTATATATTTTCTTCATTTTTTATTTATACCTCTAGGGCTCCTTCAATTGAAGCCCAACTGTCTATTGTTGGGCACAATCTAAGTGTTCAACAAGCTCAATAAGCTAGCCTATTTAGCCCACTTCAACTCGACTAACAATAATTGAGAAAACTATAATCCTATTTTTAGAGCAACATAAAATGAAATTTTAAGCATGTTTTGGCCTTTGTGATTTTGAAAAAATCTTATCTTGGTAGAGTCAATGTGGATAAACCCCTAAAAGTGAAAGAGGTCCGCCGAGCATTTTATGATTGTATGATTTTATTTATGTTAGTTCAACTATAGAGAAAAATGGAGTTGTTGCTTGGTAAAACTGGACTTAGTAATGCAAATCTAACAGCTCAAGAAGTTCTCCCCATTAAATAGGTTGTCAATAGTATACTAATAATCATTTTGTTGTCAATTTATCAAATTGAAATGGGTCATATTGGTTGTTTTGTTTTGTATAACAATTGAGATTTTTTTTTTCCAGTACTTCAAGTTTTCATTTACATTGCTTGAACTGAAACTGATAGCTCCACAGCTTTGCATCATGATATTACAGGCTTTGTATCTGTTCAAGTACACAAGAATTATTTGAATATAAGTACAAAAACATTGTTTTCCTGTTTTTTTTTTTTCACAATCCAGTACTTTCAATAAACAAGTTGTATCATGTGAAACAATTATGCATGGAAGTGGAACCACCCTGTGAAGTTTCCCTCTTTGGATTCACCTATTGTCAATATTTGGTCTCAACAGACTTTGGTTTTGAGACCGTCTTTGTCCTCCATATTTGCACCAATCAAACTTGAAGAATTTAACTGTGAATGATCTTGTCAAAGCTATTTACCATCAATTCTGCCTGCAAGGGATACAAATTTCTAAGTAAAACAATGTTCAAGCTATTTACCATCCATGCTGCTTACGAGGGAGACCAATTCGATATTCTCATTTTCTTTTCTTTCAGTTCTCTCTTGCTCTGTACTTAAAATTTCACTTGGAAGTAAGGAAGCATTGGGATCACCTTTGGGAATCAAAAATATCAGACAGAGTGGACTAACTCTCAATATGCTCCGGAGTATAATGGCCAGCCATAGATTATCGAATTTCGTCCGAGTGACATCCAGTAAATGGAGTAGGAGGCCTCCTCCCCCTGAAGATGAAAGAAGTCCAACATTATCAATTGACATGAGCAGAGCAAAGAAAGTGCCTTCAATACCAGGGGGACAAAGCTTGGAACTGAGCACAAGAAGAGGCATCCATTTGAGATTTCCAATCATCCGCGTGACACTCTCATCAATCACAACAAAGACATAATCTGGTATGCCAAATTTCAAGTTTAGCCGCAGTACCATTATCAAATCTAGCATTCCTGACAAACCATATAGCAATTGACTCCAGAAAAGCAGATCTCGAAATGGATAATCCTTGAGAACATTTTGGTACAGTATCGCCCCTAAGAGAGATCCAACTGAACCAACTGAAAATATGAAACCAATGGTCTCCTGCACAAGGAATTTGTATATGAAAATTTTTATCAGCATTACAGACAACATAAGCATGTTTTTTGTTTAGCAATATTTATCTACCAAGAAATTTAACAATAGCACAGACAAATTTTTGTTGGACTCCAGCTAAATTTACTCTCAACTATTCTTCATAACTCCAGGACATTTGCCTGATTATTTCTTGCTTGGGAACCCAAAATCAGGCCCTTATGGAGTCCTAGGCATTTAGGTATTCTCATAATGAGCTCATTTATCCAAAGAACTGGAGAAAAGAAGTGCAGAATCATATACCTGGGAGAAAGATGGACCCTCTTTTGCATCTGTATACCAGTAGAACAAACCTTCATAGATATTCACGCTCAACGCAAAGGATAAGTACATATATAAACATGGTCTCCATACACCTGGGAATTTCAATGTTGTCCACATAGCCTTACCAGCATCAGCAAACTTCTGGTTTACCTGAGAAACAAAAATGATGTTAGAATATAGAAGTAGAGGTAATGAAGGGTGAACGAAGAGATGACAAAGAATACCTGTCTGTAATTAAAATGGGGCATGAGAGGCTCATCAAGCATAATTCCGACTAAAAACACTAGTCCAGCTGGGATTGTCAGCAAACCAAATACACCCTATCATGAAGAGGGGGAAAAAGTTCCAACACATAAAATATATATCTTAAAAAAAAGAAGTAATAAGAGGAATGTAGGAATTTACTATGAAACTAAACAGAAGCCTACCTTAGGACCAATCAAGTGAACAAAAATACCACTGATAGAAAACCCCACAAGTGCTCCAATTGATGAACTTGAAGCACACAGGCTTTGCATGTCAGGTGCAAGCAAAGGGTGAATATTACTATTCTGTGCTACACAGGCATCTATGGTTACATCTGCTATTGCTACACCAGCGCTTCCAGCTGTCAATGCCAACAGAGCAAATACAAGATGCAGCCTCTCGTGCAATGCCACCAAAAGCATGGAGACCACGCCAAGCAATCCTGAAATTGACAATGGGGAAAGATCGTGTCCCATTATATGAAGAGAAAAGTAACATTAATGTTGTTTTATTACAAGAAAATATGACATTTTTCGGCATTATAGGAAATGAGTGAAATCAAGTAGATACATGCTTTATAGAATATTAAGAGGTCTCAAGCGAGAAGGGACAAGGAATTTGCAGAGAAGCCACCACATAATGTTTTTCCTTAAAGATGAGTGAGTAAAAAGCATTGTCTTGGACCATGCAGTTAAAACTATTCCAATTCATTGGGGGACAAGAAGGATGCTCCAAATATGTGTTATGAAAAAGCCAATAATCAATTTCTTTTCTTGCTTGTTTCACACATTTCCTATGAAAACTTCCACATGGATTATGATGAATTCCAGTAGCTTACTCTCTTGTTTACTCTCAATAGACAAAAGTGTATGAAATCCACAAGACTAATCAACATGCTTATCTACAGAAATCAAAAGTTGATTTCAATTACCAAAAAAGACCATATTGTAATTGTTTTCATTTTTGAAACTCAAACATTCATTGATTTAGTACTGTGATGACAATGAACAGGATTTAGATAAGCAAAAACAATGTTTATGCTGATGAAGGTTCCAGTTTATAAGGCATAGCATGAACAAATAAATGGAGATATTCTCATACTTAATTACCAAATTTAAGTTGGAAGGAGAAATCTAGTTGAAAATATTCAGGTAATGACAAAGTTGTAATACATTAATTAACAGCTAAAATACAACAATTTCATCTGCAATACCAGAAAATGAGATCATAGCATACTAAATTGAGAAGGGGCAAGTGGTCTAGCAGAGATATAGATAATGATAAGCTAAATGCATAATTTACCAGCTAAAATGAAATAAGGCCGCCTACGGTACCCCAAAACAGGAAGAACATCTGTGAGCAGGCCCCAAAGAGGCTTGACAAGCCAAGGAATTGAAATGATTCCTTGATAGATTTGTGATTCAGAAGGCTGCACCTTTTGAACATCTTTCATGTAATATTCAGTGCCAACACGACTAAAAGCTCCACCGAGTCCCTGGCTTATTCCATATACAACCAACACTCCAAACACAAAACTCCAATGTGTCTCATTGGCAAGCATTTTGAACCAATAAATTGGAGTACAAAAAAAGTTATAGAACCCTCCTCTTTTGTGTTCATCTTCCTCCACAATTTCACCACCAGAGGCTTCCAGATTCTCATTCTCCACCATAACTCACTTTCTTATACAAATTAACAAGAAACAACAACAACCCAGTTCAAAAAATCAAATCTTTCCTTAATTGTGCACCTTGCAATCGACTGAAATTCCTCAAAAGAAACAAAAAAATTCAAACTTAGAACACAGTTTTACAAATCAGCCTTTCTCTAAACAACTGCTTTGAAATCGTCTAATAATCCTCAACAAGAATCGAAATTTGGCTTATATGAAAGGCAAAACCCCACCCCCACTACACAAATCTGTCTTCTCTGATCTGGGCCTCTTTAAACTCTCAAAAATTGGCTGCCAAAGAACCCAAAAAATATTAAGTATTAAAGTATGAAAAAAATCAGTCTGACATTTTCCTAAAGATTCATTTCACACAAGAAACAGATTTTTCAAATGTAGATCAAATAAAAAAGAAGAGTGGTTACAATGTAAGAGAAGGACCAAGGATCTCCTGTTCTGTTTTCAATATCATATTTGACCAAACCTTACCAAATAAAACCGGAACTATGTTTTATTTACAAGGTCTAGATTTTGGTAGGGTTTTAAGTTTTAACTAAAAAAAAAAAAAAAAAAAAAGGCTACATTCCTGTGTGGTAAATCTCATCAAAGTACGTGCAATTTTGAAAGAAAACTGTCAAGAAAGTCTTATATTATTGGTCAGTTAAAATACTATATTAAGGCTTAATGTAGAGAACCATAATTATAAGGATATATAAGACTATCCACTTCAATAATTAAGAAACGTGGATAAACCTAATTGGTTCCAGGCAAGTAGGGACACCTTGCAATGGATCTAGACATCCTCTCTCTTCCCTGTAGTCCGTGTCTGAAAAGGGTGTTATTTCCAATCCAGTGTCGTATGTAAAGACAAGAGAAGAGCAAAGATAAATTACACAGGCTGTGTTGCAAGTTTTCATGAAAGTCGATCCTCCTTATAAAACAAAGGCAAGTTCTTGTTTTAAAAAATTCATCTTTTATAAAAAAAAATAATATAAAACTTTAAACTTTGCATTATAACACGTGCCCTTGATTAATGTCATACAAATCCACAAGCTTAAAATATTTTGATTAATGAATTTTATTCTTTTTCCTTTTGCTTTTTTTTTTTTTTTTGGAGCAATAAAGAAGAGTAGTGGAAGTTAAATAATTTTGTTAAATTGTGTTCATTTTATTTAGAATTTAAAAAATTTATGATTTAGAAAAAATTATATTTTTTAATTTTTCTCAAATTATAATTTAAAAAAATAAAAATAAAAACGCAATTTCAAATTTCAATTGTATTGAAATTATCCCTAGAATTATATGATTTTAAGTCAAATTTCGAAAAAAAAAAAGAAAGAAAGATGTGGGCGTGAAGGGAATTAATGGCATAGTAACATGTGTTGATTATATTTATAAAAGGTCAATAGGAATGACTTAGAATGCACGTTGAGTTGATGACAACTTGTTTTGTTTGGAATCTTGCAGTACAGTAAACGTTTAATATATGTATTAAATGACAGCTTTGAACTTCTACGTATCATTAACTGGTTCTAATTTTGATTCAAGTTTTCCTAAGAAGATCAATACATTTTCTTTAATTTCTTTTTTTTTTTAATTGAGAATTATCTGCTTGATCGAAAATTAATGATTTTCTGGGAGTATTTATTTGATATTGGCAATTTTTATAATAACAGAAGATAATTCTTTCTTTTGCAAAAAATTATATTGAATAGAATCCTTTTATAATTCCCTTTGGCTGCTTATTGTTAAAAAATGGTTAGTTAACCAACTTGCATAGAGCTGGTGGTTATAAACTTATAATAATTCAATCAACAGTTACGTAGGCAGCAGCTGGGTGCAACAAGAAAGTCATTAGCATGAGATTTGCAAGGATAAAACCCAAGAAAAAACACAGAAGATATAGAATAATATCATCATAATCATAGCCCGCAGTTTTTGTGGAGCTAATTAGTGTGGATTTTCCATTAGTATTTAAATGAATAAATATTAATCAAGGACATGACTGACCTGCAGTCAAAGAATTCCCAGCAAAAAATTCATGCAAAAAACAGGCCCACCCATGTAAAGAAATCTCTTCTTTTTGGCAATACCTCTTAGAACTCATTGCATACAGTATATACCCATTGAAATGTCATTTGGAAGCAACTGAAATTGGTATATCATCTCTTTCTCAAATGTATAGTTTTCATGAACCCACAGCTTAAATTTTTTGGCAATTTGATTTCTTCCATGACTCAACCTCGGTTGCAGCAGTCAAATGCGATTTCTTCTTGACTGGGTGCAACCTTGATTGCAGCAGTCAAATGTGATTTCTTCTTGGCTAAGCGATTTGCACTCGCACCCATTCTATCCATGAAAACTTCCGTTTCTTTTGTCTCAATCGGTTTGTAGCTGAACTCGAATGTAATCAGCAATCATTTCTGATTCTGCCAATTACCAAACCACGACCATATTTGAAGCATTCCCTTCAGCAACAACCAGCAATAGGAAGAAATGGATCCCTTCTTGGGGGCGTTGGTATGCAATTCAAATCCTCATTTGCTTTGTAGTAAAGCGTTTTCTGCACATAGAATATCATATAACACTGTGAAGCTTTCACAACTGCTTCATCAACCTCAGTAATCCATGCATCATCGCATTTGTACCATTGATTTCTCAAGCGAAGATAAGTTACGTAGTGTCCTGATTCTAGCATTCCTGAATGAGTGATCACAGCAAAAATCTCAAATTCTGCAGAGTTATCTGCTTCATCACTCTCAAAAGCAAAAATTCTATTCCCAAACCTGTTTCTGACAATTGAGGATGACAAATACGAGGTCATATCTAATGAGAATGGAAACTGCAAATGCCAATCAACTTTTCTCGACATCTTTCTAACTGTTGAGTGCTCAAATCGTTTGATATGTAAAGACAACACCAATGGGAGCCTTCGAATTGACATTTGCTTATATGAGTCCCGTTTTTCTTGACAATTTTGGCAGTAAAGTTTCTCATCTGACCCCAACTTCTCCGGCCTTGTAAACAAATCCAAACAGGCAGAAAGAGAACATCTGCCTGATTTATCATTCGGTCTAACAGACTTGTTGGCCACATCAGAGGCGGATAAATTACTTGTGTCCATGGTGAGTGAAATGTCAAGACAAGGGTCATAAGTTGTAGAAGTAAACCCACAGGTCATACAAGTGACATCTGATCTCAACATCCCCGAGAAAACCCTATGAGCAATACACTGACAATCTCCATTATCTGCACAACAAGAGATCTATATAGTAAGAACAACAGATTTGCTTAAAAATGCAGAAAAATCCCCCAAGTTTAGTATTATCCACATTTTCAACTGGGGTAAAGATTATCCATCATGTAAACCACTTTATAGAGAATCTATCAATGCCCCAGATAATGCAAAGTGTTTGAAATTTGCTTTTGACAATAATTCTATACAATCTGGGAGCAACAATAATAGCTGTAACATATCCCTATATCTATTGCACATTCTCAAGCTCAAACTCTTACCATTATCCTGTATCATTCCCCAAATAATAGGGGATATAATGCCTAATAATTTTCAAGTATGAAATTATCTATGAAAAATTTTAACTACAAATTAAGAATCCCAAATTCATTTTGATGCATCTAGTCAATGTGTTATGATTCCCCTGGTAATGTGTGAAAATGACTGTGCCTGTGGCATCCAAAACAAATGAAATGAGCAACAGTAAGTTTTTTCTAAGAATTTCAGAATATTGAAAATAAACATGATCATCAAGTCAAAAGAACACTGTATGTCAGCACCGAAAGGATTACCTTTATTTGGGGTTCTTCCATTTACTTCTTTCTCATGGATCCCATCTAACAATGAAATGAAGAATTCATGAGCATCCTGCTGCTCGTAACTAGCTAGATTTGCTGAATGCTGCCACCAACTTCATATAGAAACAAAATTGCATTAATATAGCACAAGTTCATCTCCAAACATCCGATGAGAATAAAAAATGGAAGAGCTATGAAGAGATCTACCACCATACTGAAACTAGTACAGCAATCCCAAAAAGGTCCATTATTGCAGTGGACTTCTGATTACATTCATCAATATCACCAGCCAATTCCAACACTAGATAATGATAGTTTTGAGCACACTCACAAAAAGATGGAAAATTCCATTTGAAAATCCTTAAAAAGCAGCAGACTCCATACTTTCATCTACTGAATACATTAACTGATAGTGTAATCAAACATATCTCCAATTGGTAATTCTTATGAAGAGCAAAGGTGAATCTAATAACCATATAATGTGATGTATATTACAGTTGATAAAAGGATTAAAAAAAAAGACAGGTAACATCCCCTCAACAGGCTTAAAGCAGAGAGAAATCTTTTGACAATAATCAATCCACAAAATCAGTAAATCAATCACACTGAAACTAAAGGATGCATATCAATAGCAGACCTGTAAAGAAACTGAGCTGGGCTGTAAGGTGTCCGATCCCCAGAATACACAGCTGAGAAAATAACATCAATATTGCAAGCCAAACATAACCGATCTGATGATTTTTTCCTACAAGCTTCACGATCATGCCTATCACTCAAGAAGTAGTTTCTGAAAGGGGGTGCATGAAGCAATGCTTGCAACACAGAATTCAAGAAGCAAGTACTGCCCAAATTGTTCAATCCTCTCAATCCCATTGGATAACAGGATTTTGCCCTTCGATCCCTCATGGAAACCAAGTGTTTAGATTTCTTTAAATCCAAATCCACCAATGAATTCAATTTCCTCCTCTTGCCTGATCTTCTTATACCATCATCAATAGTGTGAGTATTATTTGGCATGTCCATCATGTTTTTGGTGACGACTACCTTATCAAAATCAGGATCATAGACCTGATCACCGCATAAATAACAATAAAGCTCTGATCTTTCAATGTCAACAGCTATATCATGACCATTCTCTGACTGGGCATGCAAAAGGGTATGGGTTGAACATGAGCTTGAAGAGCAAATCAAACACAAAAAGATTCTACCTTGATACCCACTACAAAAACTACACTTGGGTATCTTTGTTTCACAGGTATAAATGCTAGTTCTTCCATTTGGAGTTGTTTTAAGGCAATTCTGGAGGGATTTAAAGCCACTGAATCCATGCCTGAGTTTGTAATCGGCAAGATGTTTACAGGGCTTTGGGTTAGTGTACAAAGGATTTCTGGTGGCCATGTTTGATTGAAAGAGAGCTATTGATTAGTGATTAAAAAAAGGAAATAAAACAAAAACAAAACCAATTATTAGAACAAATTGGTAATATTAACAAAAAAATAATAATAATAATTAGTGAAGTTTTGATGGAAAAAGATTCAATCTTTTAATGAAACTAAGAAATTGGATTGGAAAAAGAAATTGGGTTTGGATTATATTAAGTTGATTTGATGAGAAAGAGAGAAGATGGAAAAATCTAAAAAAACAAAAGCAAAAGGCTTTTATTTTATGGTCTGTTTGGGAATGACTTAGTAAGAAGGAGAAGAAGGAAAAGAAGGTGCCTTTTGGACGAATAGACCGACTCTAGTTGCCTTTGCCTCCTTGGACCTTGGTTTCTCCACAAACCATTGCATTGCAATAAAGTCTGGACATAAATCAGGACCGTTAAATCTGTTGATCAGTTGAATCAAGATATTGGATGATTATGTAAAATTTCCATGGCTGCTGAATTGGATGGTTAGGGTTTTGTAAAAAAAAAAAAAAAAAAAAAAAAAAAGCAAAATCAAATTGTAAAGGGTTGATTTTAGCCCAAAGGCTAAGAAAGGAATGGACAATGTAAGAAGCTTCTCAGGTTCAGTAAAGAAAACAATTGATGGCCTTTTTGACAATTAACAGGCCGTTAATGGGCTTAAGTATGGTCCCCCAGATGCTGTAAAGTGGACAACGTTTAATGGGCCCTTAATGTAAATTTTTTTTTTTTATATTTAAAAAAAAATTATTATTATCTAGAGTAACATTTAAAAATTGAAAATTTTTATGTTCAACTCTAAATTAATATAATTATTTACATTTATTAAATTAATATTTTTAAATTTTTAGTATAACTTATATACTATAATTTAATCATTTGAAAACTTTTATGATCTAAATATTAATTATTTAAAATTATAAATTTAAAAGAAATATAAACATTTTTTCAACAAATGTGTTCCTTGGATTTATTAAAAAAAAAAAAAAAAAATTGTATAGCTATTTTCTTGAATATAAAATGAGGTTGCATAAGAAGTTTTTTTTATGTCATGTTGTTGAAAGATTATTAGAGAGAATCTATCTTCCAAGAAGAGTATGATGAGAACTGCTAAGCCTTTGTCTGCTTTCTCTCTCGCGCGCGCACACCCAAAAACATGTTCTTGTGTTCACTGACTCTTCTGCACTCGTTACAGATTGTTCTCCCCTTTTTTGGTTAAACAGGGATTTTGAAGTCTGAATATATTTATTCTAAATGCTTTAATCATCACTTTTAAATGTTTGTGTTGGTGCCACCATTTTATTTTCATAAAATGTGATTAACATAAAAATAACATAGTGACGGATTACTTGCCAAAAAAAATTATTTTAAATAATTTTTTAAATATTAAAAAAAAAAAACTGTATGTAGCCTTTATTAGCCTTTAGCTGATTACCGAATTGCACTAGTCTCAGGAGCTGCCTTTCGAGAAGAGGCTTTTAGGGTGAAGACAAGCAGGACTGATTGCACAAAGGCTGCTAGCTTAAGAGACGGCAAAAAAGCCAAATTAGTTCTTGAACTTGGCACCTGAAGATAAATTAGGATAAAATCACTTTTTTTATCATCAAAATCCTAATACTTGGTAATTTTTGTCAAATTAATCATTGGTCAAACTTTGGACAATGCAAGTGCTATAAAATCAGACGAAATAACGTTAATTTTATAAGTCATGTTTGACATAGCTTTTCGGAAAAGTGTTTTTCTAAAAAAAAAAAAAAAAAATCAGTTTTGAAAAAATACATAAATAGATGTTTTTCCAAAAAATAAGATTGAAAAAAATAATTTAAAAAAAATTAAAAAAATAATCAATTAAATAAAAAAATTCAAAAAGTGCTATTTAGTCTCTAAAAACTATTATGTGATTAATTAATATATTAATGATTGATGAAAATTAAATATAGCACAATACTAATTTATGTGATTATAAATTAGATTTTAATTTTTTATCGCTCCTTGTTAGATTTTCTAATTCGCCCCTATTTGAATGTTATTTATAGATATTAATGAAAGATATTTTGGATTTTGCAATTCTTATGTTCATTTGATTGTTTAATTTTTGCTTTGTCTCTGGAATTTAATTTTTAATACTAAATAAAGATATGTATAATGATCAACAAAATATCATCATTTTATTAAAACATTCAATCATTATACAAAATCGAAAAATAATTTTCACTCACTCATACTCCTAAAACTTAAATTTAATTGATTACTATTATTAGCCTGTAGGCTAAAAAAATACTTTTTTGAATTTTTTATTTAATTGATTAATTTTTTTTGAAACTGTTTTTTTTTTCAATCCTGCTTTTTGAAAAAGCATCTATTCGTCTGTTTTTTTTTTCAAAAGTACTTTTCAAAACTAAAAAAAAAATTCTTTTAAAATCATTTTTCTGAAAAGTTAT
>CATKHJ010493532.1:0-10940 GCA_949750685.1 Vernicia montana
AAAAAAATTTATTTAGAAAATGTTAACAGATTCAGACATACAAAGTATCAACCAAACAAAATTAAAATGTAAATACGCCTAATATATTAAAAATATTCTGCAATTTTATTTAATAAAATATTAAAAAATTTAACATACATAAAAGTATGAGAGTACTTAAATAAATTTCTTTAGAGTTGTCATGATGTGAAAGAATTATAAAAAAAAAGAGTGATAAAATTAAAAATCCTTATACATGTGTTTATATATATACTTTTTATATTAAAAATAATTATGTAAATATAATATCGTGTCTCCACGGGGACGGGGATGGGGATCCCCGCGGGGTGGGGAATACACTCCCCGCCCCCGCCCCATCCCCACTAACGGGGAAAAAATTTCCCCCATCCCCACCCCAATGGGAATAAAATTCGGGGAATCCCCGCCCCGTTCGGGGCAAATTTCCACAGGGAACGGGGATTCCCCACCCCATTGCCATCCCTACAAAGTGGCTTAAATGTCCAACCTTAAACCAATAAAATCTGACAAAAACCTAATCCACAACTATTATTTCTCCATCTAAAAACAAATTCCCCAATTTATATAATAAAAATTTCATAAATTACTTACCTCTCTGGTGTTTCTTGCTCCTACATCTTCAACCACTAAATTTTCTTCGTTATTTCAGTTACCCAACAATAAACACGATGGCTTCACATTGATGCTTCTCTCTCTTAGTTTGTTTTCCCTTGACATGGGTTTGCAAATAAATTGTAAAATGTTGGTATTTTAGGGTAAATTACTTATTGATCTTAAGAGGGAAGATACTATTGCTTTTCGCTTCTAAGAAACCTATTGTCCCATCTGATTTTACGTTATAATAAAAAATAATTTTTCCTTCAATTCACTCAAGTTTCAATAGGAGTGTGGAAGACACGCTTCTTTTTGGCCAAAAACTGCCTTGTGTGCCTTTTAAAGAAGAGTTCAAGTGTCCAAATTCGCCAAAAAGTATCGTGAGGTGGATTTGGTACATATTCAAAAGTTGAGGGGCAAAAATGACCTTTAACCCCACTCTTTAATAATGGACTGTTAGAACATATAACAATGAAGATGATGAATTACAATATGGAAACCAACTATAAATAATAAACACAAGATCAAGAATATAGGAATTTTATTTAGGCTTGAAACATGTAAATTCGCTTTCCTAAAAACGATATTTGCACCCTCTTCTCAACAAGATTGCTATGGGTTTAATGAGAATAGTTTTAGTGGATATGACAAGCCTTTAGAAAATATGTATTGAGCAAATAATAAATAATTTTCAAATAGGAATTAGAGAATGTTTAATTCAATCACTTAAAGAGTTGTTTTTAATATTAAAAATAAGAAGAATAAAAAATATATGAAATTAAATTATAATTTAATTTCAAATACCTATTTATAGGTATTTCCACAAAAGACACAACTTTTTAGAAAAAATACAACTTTTTAAAAAGACATAATATTTGAAAAAGACATAACTTTTGATAAAGACACAACATTTGGTAAATAACTACCAAAATAACTAAAAAGAAAACCACTTTTTCAAAATGTTTAATAACTACTATTTTTTATTTGAACAATTTATAACAATCCCCCACTTGTTCAAATAAAAATAAATTTCTCCAAGTGATTAAATACTAGTATTTATTAATAAAGTAATATATCTTTCGATTTGAATATTACCTTAGTGTAAGCATCACAAAGTGAAGTCAAAATCCCAAATAACATAAAAGCTTTGAATTTGTTATTCCTAATGACAACACCGGTGACACCATACACATAAATACAAAGAATTCTCATATTCCACACAATCACACGCTCAGCTCTCGTAAGGCTATGAGCTGATCCAACATTCATGAACTTTTATGAGAGAAACTCCAACTCCCAATCGAAGCGGCACCACTTCTAAGTTCATATAGGTGAAGCTCTTTCAATATATTTGTCACTCTTTAAGATACTTGTCCTAATTTGACTGAATTTCATTAAGAGTATAAATAACTCAACCCTTATTCGGTGACAATCAGCACTTTAACATCTTTTAGATGGGACTAGTAAAATATTTCAAAGTGCTGAACCACTCCACATGTCAATGACTTGTTCTTACCCTTTGAACTCTTCATTACTCATTTCATAATGTTGAGTAGGGTTGTTGTCATTGGTGGATCTTTATTCAAGGAGTTTCAACCCCATCCATCTTGATGTTGATCTTACAACTTATCTTGTAAGAGGTTTGGTGAACGGATCAACCAAATTCTCACTTGTTTTCACAAATGTGAGTGAAATAATCTCACTCTTGATTAATTTTCCCATGTAATCATGTTTAAGACTTATACCCACTTTAATTTTTAAGTGACTGAATTTCTTCAGTATTTTTTCTATGCAATGAGATTGACTCAAAACATATCCCTTACTATTTCTTTTTACCTTTGACACTTAATATGATATCAACTTGCTTAAGATATTTCATCTTAAATGTTGAAGATAGAAACCTCATTGTTTCTACAACATCTTTCATGTCGTTACTCAATATTAGCATATCATCGACATAAAGACAAACTATCACCATATAGTCATCATAAGTTTTGAGATAAACACATTTATTCGCAACATTGTGAATAAATCCATTAGAAAGAATTGTTGCATCAAATTTCCCATGCCACTTATTTTGGAGCCTGCTTTAAACCCTACTTTAATTTTTAAGTGACTGAATTTCTTCAGTATTTTTTTTATGCAATGAGATTAACTCAAAACATATCTCCCACTATTTCTTTTTACCTTTGATACCTAGTATGGTATCAACTTGCCCAAAATCTTTCATCTTAAATGTTGAAGATAAAAACCTCATTGTTTCTACATTTTTCATGTCGTTACTCAATATTAGCATATTATTGACATAAAGACAAACTATCACTATATAGTCATCACAAGTTTTGAGATAAACACATTTATCTGCAACTTTGTGAACAAATCCATTAGAAAGAATTGTTGCATCAAATTTCCTATGCCACTTATTTTGGAGCCTGCTTTAAACCATACAATGATTTAACAAGCTTACATACTTTATATTCATTTTTCGATAGAACAAACCCTTTGAGTTGTTTCATATATACCTCCTCATCGAGGTCTCCATCTAAAAATATCATTTTGATATCCATTTGATAAACATAAAGGTCAAAAATTGATGCTAAAGCAAAAACAATTCTAATAGAAAATCTTCAAAGCAGTCAATATGAATTTCATCTTGTCTTGCCAACGAGTGAAATTCGTCCTATCAAAACGATCCAAATGAACAAAATCTTGATTCAACAACTTGATAGTATTTGTGGCTTCCATGATGAATTTATACAAACCTACAAATATTGTTTTTAGATTGTTAGAAAATATAACAATAAAAAGGATGAATTACAATATGGAAACCAACTATAAATAATAAACATAAGATAAAAAAGCGTAGGAAATTTATTTAGGCTTGAAACGTGTAAATTTGCTTTCCTAAAAATGATATTTGCACTCTCTTCTCAACAAGATTGCTATGGGTTTAATGCAAATAATTTTAATGGATATGTCAAGCCTTTAAAAAATTGAGCAAACAATAAAGAATTTTCAAATAGAAATTAGAGAATATTTAATTCAATCACTTAGAAAGTTATTTTTAATGTTAAAAATAAGAAGAATAAAAAATATATGAAATTAAATTATAACTTAATTTCAAATACCTATTTATAGGTATTTCCACAAAAGACATAATTTTTTTTTTGAAAAGACAATCTTTGAAAAAGACATAACTTTTGATAAAGACACAACCTTAAATAACTATCAAAATAACTAAAAAGAAAACTACTTTTTTTTAAAATGTTTAATAACTACTATTTTTTTTTATTTCAAATAATTTATAACATGGACTATATAATATAATATTTTAAACTATTATGCTGATTCATAATTTTAAACAATATAAAATTAATTAATAAAGCTCAATAATAAGTAAATAATTCCCTTTCTGCTGATGCGGTAGAGGAGGTCAGCTCAGCCAACTAACTTCAGGGAATATATTAGTTTATATGTCGTATGACCACCGTGCTGACCTAGCGAGTGAAGTATCAAAAGAGACCTATAGAGATAGTTCACTAAATTGTATACATAAATACATTCAAAGATGCCAATCGTGTGGCATCTACATGGTCATACAATTTAAGGACAGTATACACAGTCAATGCCGTAATGGCTTTCTAAAAGGATCCCTTTAAATCGATAGATATTTTATGGTGCAATTGTTCAACCATTTAAAATAAAAATATATAAAAAGAAATAAAGTAAAAAATAAAAATTATTTTGTGGTGCACATAATTTATAAATAAATTTAAATTTATAATTATCAGATCGCTCATTTTTAATATTGACAATTAGATAAAATAATTGGTAATATGTTAAACTGATCATTAAAAAAATAAAATTATATATAATGAAAATTGACAAATGTATTACTGACATTTAATAATACCATTAAAATATTATTAATATTAAGTAACATCATCCAGTTTAACATATTATTATTATGGATATGTAGTTTTTGTTAATTATTATTTTTAATATTAAATGATATTAAATTCAATATATATGTTTATTATAATATATGATTGTATATTTAATTTACTTTAATTTTTTTACAAAAAATGAATACTATTAGGACCATGGTATGTCTAGTTATCTCCTTTACCTATTGGAGTCATAGTCAATGGTAAGGAATTAATTATTCTACCAAACTTAATCGAGAAGATAAATTATTTAAGGACCACTCGTTCCCAACACAAATTTGATTGGGTTTTAAAAGTAATATTTGGCTTGGAGTTAGATAATGACTCATGTTTGGGTTCCATATATATTTCATTTTCCATTATATAATTTCTTAATTATATGCATTAATTTTGATTTATTTTTCTTAATATATGTATTTATTTATTTATTTTTTAAAAAATTTGCAAGAATATGGGAATACATATATATGATGGTCAAAAATATTCTCACAGTTTTTTTTTTTATCATTTAATGTCATTTTTAAAAAAATTATAAGTATTGGGAAGATGGTATAGGTAATGATATTTCAAATAGTTTAACTGGTTAAAAATCAATCACATATAATCTAAAATATTAGTATATTGATGGCTTTTTTAAGGTGATTTAAAATTAAAATAAAAAATTAAAGTGAAAAAAGAAACAAATGGAAAATGAGTTAAATCATCACTGTCCTTAAAGCATCCTCAAGAGTGTCCTTATTCGCACTATTTCTTTAAAATAGAGAGTCAAATTCATTTAAACATTTCCAATAACTTTCTAAACTAAACTCCTTCTTTAAAATTTATAAGGAGTCACATTCTCTCTCCTCAAATTTAAAGAGTGAGAAAATGGCTCATAACTAATTTTTTATTAGTTTCTCTTTCATTCTTTTATTTATTTCTTTCTTATTATCTCTCTTCATTATTTTTTTTTTTAAATAATTTTAGTAATAAAAAATTATATAAAGAGTATTGTTGGAGTATGCACAATTTTCAAGATAAGTTAAAATAGGAAATTAAATTGTTTATATTATTATAGAAAGTGAGACTAAAAGTATTATTTATTTATTTATTAAATATTAAAAAAATAAAATTTTAATCTGAATATTTATGTCCAAATCAAATATGCACTATCATTATACTAAATTTGTAAGTGCTGTTTAACTTTTTTTTTTTTTTTGGCCATAAAATGCTATTTAACTAGTTATATTCACATATGCCTAATTTGATTTCAAAATGATGAATGTTAATAGAAAAATTAAAATTCTAGTATAATTTAAATAATTCATATTTTATCATTATAAGTAATTATTTATTTTACTAGTCATTCTCAAAAAAAAATTAATAATAAATTATTTATTTTACCAGACTTTCATATTTACTTTTTTATGAGATTTCATTTTCTATTAACATGATTCCTCTAAATTAATTCATTCAATTAGTTATTACATATTATTATTAGTTTGAAGTGATACCCACATCAACTAAAAAAAATTTAAAACAATCTAAGTAATAAATTAAAATTTTACTTATTATCAAAGCTGAAAAGGAAAATTTATAAATAAACCAAATAAACTATAAAAAAGAGCCAATAAATAATAGTATTAAATATTTTTATTCATGTCAATTGGCACATGCACTAATGGGTCGACACGTTCTGTAGCTTTATTTTGAGTGTCACCCTGTGGGGGCTACGGGTACCACACTAGAGGGAACAACTATATTGTCGTTTGCTGAGCATGAGCTTTTCTCAACTTATTCGAGCTACTTATTTTCTCTCTGTTTTTTTTTTTTTTTTTTTTTTTTTTTTTAAGTTCTTGATAAGTTTTGTTTTTTTTAAAAGAAAATATCATAAATTTTTATTCACTTACTAAACTAAACATAAAAATATAAAATATAAAAGCGTACATAAAAAAAAATATTAAAACAATAATTTGAATTTCTTTTAATTAATATTCTTTAATTATGTTGATAAAACATTAAATTTGATAATTTGACGAAAAATGTGTTATGCTTTATGATTATTAAATCACAAATCTAATATTTATGTCTTTGAACAAATCCCGTAGTTTGAATATTAAAAACAAAACCAAAATTAATAAAATAAACTTGAAAATTATAAATAGTCTAAAAAGATAATATTTTATAAAATAGATAAAATATTTGTATAAAAGAAGAACTGATATATCTTATTAAAATATTGACAAAGTTAATCAATGAAGAGTAACTCTTTCTTGTTTTTTTATTTTCTATCTATAACTGTAAATAGATGGGAAGTTCAATAAAATTAAGAGATGAACACATGAGTCTAATGAGAGACACATTAATAAATCTTAACATCACATATTTGCCTAAAATCTTAAAACAATTGGTTGCGAGTATTTTTTTCATTTATATATCTCTTATTAAACTTATCATTTTTCAATGTGGAATTTTTATTTTATACTTGAAATTCCAACAAATCTCTAGCTCATGAGAAAATTCTATATATAAATAATCGAAAGGTATAAATAATAAATAATAATATAATTATAATAGGGACAAAATGTAAATATATTCATAATGTTTGACTAAAAGTGCAGATCAACACTTAATATTTTTCGAGACACGAATATACCTCTAACGTTACAAAAATGGACCAAAGTATCAATTCTCTCTATTACTTCCATTATCTCTCTCTCTACACTTTTTTTTTTTTTTTTTCTCTTTTTTGTCATTTCTTCATCTTTATTTTTTTTTTTAAACTTGTATTTTACATTTACTTACAAAATATTTGTGTGTGTATATACATATAATTTGACTTTTTTTTATTTATTTTGTATTTATAAGTTTATATAATGATAATTATAATTATTAATAAAATTTAATTATATTATTAGAATATAGGATAAAAATTTATAAATAATTAATTATGATATTAAATAAGTACACTATAAAATTTTTATAAAAAATATAATGACGTAAAAATAAATAAATCACGTAATATAATAAAATAATTTTTATCTAAATATTAGGAATATATTTACACTTTATTACATTATAATATAGTAAAAAAAAAGTCAAATTTTTTTTCCAATAAATTTAACCATGCTAATAAGACAAAAAGGTCAATTTAGAAACCCATGATAATAACACTTGATGATGGAAGATGGGGCACGCCTTTTGCCACTAACACAAATAAGCTCAAAGGGATAAAATAATTTTTTTGATATTTGTTTATTAAGAAGAAATAGTAATATCTAGCTACGTCCTTTTAATGCAAATACACGTGGATGGTATAGGCTTAACAAAGTGTTTTTTTTTTTTTTTTTTTTTTTAGGAAATAAGATAGCATAGGAAAATAATTTTTGTTTGAAAGTGAAAGCTAAATTTTTTTTTTATGTTTTGTATATATACACTAATTAAATGAGATAAAAATATATAAAATAAAATATAATATCGATATTATATTAATTAAAATATCTTATCATTCATTAATTTGATATATAAAATAAATATATGTACTTAATGTGAGAAAAAATTTTCAAATAAAAAAGAAGCAAATATGTAAATACAAGGTGACAAACTCTATCTTCAACACTTAATTTAGTGTTGGTTGACTTTTTTTAAAATGTTTTTGTTTGTTTATGGTTCTTAGTGTTTGACCCTTTAATTTCCCCCCTTTTTTTTTTGTGGGTTTGACTATTATATATTCATATAAATATAATGTATTGCTAGCCTAGCTGGTCTTCAACTACACGTACACTTTTCTTCATTCTTAATTTGAACAACCAACTAATAAAGAGAATGGAGCACCCAACCAATAATTAGAATATTACCAATATAAAAGTTAGTGGAAAAAGGAGTCCAAGAAGCTATTAACACTATGAAATTGAAGTAAAGAAAAGAGAAAAAAACAAAACAAAAGATTCCTAGGCTCCATTTGTTTGGTAGAAAATATTTTCTGTATTTTCTAGCATTTAAAGTATTTTTAAAAAATCAATCAATTAAAAATATTTTTCTAATTAATGACAAACTAAATCTTTCTTAAGAAAAAGAAAAATTATTTTCGAATTTTAAAAATTTATTATAATAAAAAATATGTAAATACATTCTTCGTATGTGTTTGGGATTGAGTTTTAACCTGCTTTTGAAAATTATGTCTTGAATTATATTTTTGTTTTTCAAAAAAATTTAATTACTTTTAATAAACCATTGTTTAGAAAAAAAAATAAAAAATTTAGGGTTTGTTTAGTTGTAAAAAATTAGACATATTTTTCATAAAATGATTCTTAGAAAATTGAAAAATGAAATTTATTATTTAGTTATAAAATTTTTTTAAATAGAAAATTAGAGATGAATTTTCTAATTTTTCTAATTTATAACTATAGTTTGAAAAACTAATTAAAGTTGTTTTCTAGTTTTCAATTTAAATATATGGTTTTTAAAGCATGTAGAAAACATGGGACTTCATTCAAATCGGCGCCATAGTGTTGGTTTCGAGACCCAGCATAGTCACTTTTTATTTTTTAATTTGGATTCTTGCTTTTTTTTTTTTAATATATTTATTATTTTTTAGATATACATATGATAAATGGTTCTACATTATTATGCTTTACTTTTTTCATCTTAAATAATAGCATATATATTCAAAGTTTTTCTACTCAATAATTGTATTTTTATATATAATTTTTTTTCATAATTTTAAAATAATTGTCACCATTTTTTAGATTTATATTTAAAATGTATCTTTAAATTAAAAAAGTCCAAGTGATCATATTATAAGATTATCAATATATTCACATCTAATAATTAGTGCTTTTAGTAAAATAAAAAATATTTAATAAAAAAACATAAAAATATATTTCAAAATAAAAAGTAGAAAATAGAGAATTACAAAATTGAAAATGAATATATTTTTTAGTTTTTCAAACTCCAATTTAGAAAATTGAGAAAAGAAAAAGAAAATTGAAAAATGAAAATAGAGAATATTTTTCATAATTAAACAAGATTCTAACTTTTTCAAAATTGTAGTTTCTAAACCTTAAAAAGTATAAATCAATTTATTAAAAGCACTTTATTAATCCACCAACGACCACCATCAGTCGTCACCGACGACCACCTGTTATACTGTCGACTTCCACCACTAGTTACTGAAATTTATTTTTTTTTCTCACATTTAATAATAAAATTTTAAAATATAAAATTCTTAAAAATTTTAAATATATTTATAGTTTTATAAATTGAAATTTTTAATCAAACAACAAAAATTAATTTCTTAAAAAATATATTTTTATAAAATATTTTTAAAAAATAAATTATTTTATGGAAAAGGAACGGATTTTTAACAAGCAACAATCCTTTTTCTTGTGGGGTTAGCATTTGCCACAAGTCAAATTATGGTAAACCACTAGAGAACGAGTCAAAAGGACGCTTTGGCCTTACATAACACACTGCTACTAAGACATGGACAAAGATTTGGGTCTCAAACAAATAGCAATATATATATATATATATATGGTTGTTTATTGTAATTAACTAAACTCATTGAAAGTGCAAGTCTTAGGCCATATATGTATCACTTCAATTCTATAAGTACAATGGTAACGACAAGAGAAATTTTCTAAAGTATAATGATAATATGCCCTTTGTCTTGTTTTATTTAATGTACAAAAAATGACTCTCTTTTTCTACATTTAAATGTATTGGTCTTACCAGTTAGTACTGTTGCATAGAAGCGTGCTCTCGCACTCACTCCTCACAAAGCCAGTTTGTGATATAAGTCCAAGTTTGCGTCTTAGAAACCAACATCTATAATTCATCAACAATGACATTAGCTTGGAGACGACTGGGTCCGTATGCATAAAATGAATAAATAAATAAATAAATCCTTGAAATTAACAATTATATAGTAAATGCATATTAATTTAAATGATATAATATAAAGATTACACTTATAATATAAAATATTTTGGGAGGACTATCGTAACATTTTAAAAATTTTAGATGAAATTTTATGAAAAATTTTTAAATTTTCAAAGACTTTCTATTGATTCTGTTCCTTGCGTATATAATGGGAATAACTCTTTATTTTTCATAAATCTTTTTCACTCAATTTAGAATCAAATTCAAAATATTCTCATCGATATTCTAAATCTTTTAATGGTATATATGTTTGAATGACAAAGATTTAGACATTAAATTTGAATTTGAGCTAAATCTCTTTTTTTGATTATTAAGATTGAGTTAGATTTAGATTTGATTCAAATATCTAGTGAAATCTAACAGTTTAAAAACTTAATATTTTAAATAATTTTTTTTATTTAATTATTTCAAATCTACCACTTCCATCTTTAACCTAAAACCTCTTTTTTTTTTTTTTTT
>CATKHJ010493590.1:0-15744 GCA_949750685.1 Vernicia montana
AACAAACCCCTTCGCAAGAAGAGAGAACTGCGTGGGTACTGATTCCCATTCAAAGGGATACGCAGGCATGCTTGTTCCAAGTATCGAATCCAATTAAAACTAACTAACTTCTCCCCTCATCACCTTATTCATTTTAATTTATTTTATTTTATTATATTAATTTTATTAGAATTAGTTTGGGGAATGTGTGACTTTCCTAGAACCCATAAGGGCTAGAGGAGGTATCCCCTAATTCAGATTTTTGTTGTAACTGTAACTTAACTTTTCTCTTCCTTTTATCCTCTTCTTGTTTATTTTATGTATAACATTCTTTTATCATATTTTCATGCATCATATTAATTGTACAAGAATTATTTATGAAATCAATTTTAAGTCACAACTTTATTAAATGCTAAACTAATTAAAATGAATCGAAAAACTAGTCCCCGAATCCTCTTTGGTTTCGAGGCTAGTGATCTTTTCCTTTGGGATATAATTGGAGTCAAAATGGGTTTTTACCTTATATTTTCCCAAATAAAATAAAATTAAGGTGGTGACTCAAAAATCTCTTTTCAAAAATCAATCAATCTGAACTCGGGGGCTCCATCGTGAGTTCAAACCCAAATGAGCATTTCGATTCATTTAGCGGATCAGACCGGTGCTCGGGCGAGGCCTCATATTACCCTATTGGGCTCGAATGATTTGTTCGCCAAAGCGACGAACCTCTGTCTAGCTTCAGCTTCAGTGAATTGTATACAGGGGTGGTTTACAAAAAATATAGTTTCCGATGCTGCTGTTGGTGGAGGTGGTGGTGCACTACTAGGTTCATCCCTCCGTCTTTTTACGGGAGGTAGTGCACGGTGCAGATTGGTAAGTGTTCGACGTGGAGGCATCCTACAAAACAAACAACCAAAAAATAAAAACAAAGTAAAAACCACTAATAACAAAGTAAATTAGAGCAGATGATAAAGAATAGAAATTTGGACAGCATAACGACAGATTTTGGAGGAATAGCATCATTCAATTTTTTTTTTTTTTTTTGAAACAACTCAGCAGTCAAACCAAAATCACCAAAATTGATGTTCACTTTCAAGCCATCAAAACCCAAATAGGCATTCAACCCATACTCAATATTCATTTTAAATTTCAAATTCATCCATTCAACCCAAAACAATGATTTTTCCAATACCCTTTTCAAGAAATAAAACAATCTTACACAAATTAGCAATCAAACTTACCAATTGAATCTTGGGTAAAAGAAATCAAAGTAAGAAAATCATACCTGGATTGATGACAAAGAAGAACAATTGCTTAAAACTTCAAGTATCTCTCACAAACACAATGCTATCCAAGAAATTTTGCTAAAAATTGCAGCCTGAAATTCGAAAACCCTTCAAGAATAGATTGTGAGTATGAATTATGAAGGAATGGGATGTGATTTGAGAGTTTGATTGAGAGAAAAGTGAGAGAAAATGGGTAAAAGAAAAGGAAGAAGAAGAAAAATGGAGTGGGCGGAGTGAAAAAGAGAATATGTTCTCTTTTAACATTATCTACACGCCCAAGTACAAGCCTATGTACTTGGGCGTGTTGCTCTCGGGCTCACTTTAAAAAAAAAAGGTCTACACGCCCTAGGACAAGGGCTTGTACTAGGGCAAGTAGCTCTCGGCCTGGAATAAGGCTATGGGCTCGTGATGTACACACCCAGGTACAAGCCCATGTACCTAGGCGTGTAGTTGACTGCTTGAAATAAGAATTTTTTCTTTTCTCAACACACCAAAGTACAAGGGCTTGTACTTGGGCGTGTACCTCTCTATCCAAAAATTCTTTTTTTTTTTTTAAACTCAAAGAAACAACAATAAAATGAAAATAATCAAAATGATAGAAAGAAAGAAATAATAAAACAACAATGGATTGCCTCCCATTCAACGCTTCTTTAACGTCATGTTAGCTGGACGGTCAGGAAAATTTATCATTCCAAAACCCGGAGATGAAGTATCTCCTTAGCATTTTCTACCTCACCTCCAAAGTAAAGTTTCAATCTCTGCCCATTCACCTTGAAATCACCCTTTTCAAGGTGAGTAAGTTCTACAGTCCCATAGGAAAGACTTGTTTCACTATGAACGGTCCTGATCATCTAGATTTTAACTTACTAGGGAAAAGTCAAAGCCGACAATTATATAATAATACCTTATCACCAACATGAAATTCCCGCTTCTGCTTGATGCGAGCATCATGCCATTGCTTAGTTCGTTCCTTGTACATCTAGGCATTGTCATAAGCTATCAATCTCCATTCATCCAGCTCATTAACCTGCAAATTTCTCTTTTGGCCTATAAGAGCTAGATCAAGGTTAATCTGTTTAATAGCCCAATATGCTTTATGTTCAATTTCAACAGGTAAATGACAAGCTTTTCCATATACTAACCTATAAAGTGTAGTTCCTAAGGGAGTTTTGAATGCAGTTCTATAAGCCCATAGAGCATCATCTAACTTTTCAGATCAATCTTTCCTAGAACGCTCTACGGTTCTTTCAAGAATTCTCTTTAACTCCCTATTTATATTCTTTACTTGGCCACTTGTTTAAGGATGGTAAGGGGTGGCTAACGTATGTGTAACACCTAATCTTTTAAGTACTTTTTCCAATTGAGTGTTATAAAAGTGAGTTCCCCTATCACTAATTATTACCTTTGGTGTGCCAAACATGGAGAATAACTTCTTTAAAAATCTCACCACAACCCTAACATCATTCCTAGGTAAAACTTGAGCTTCAACCCATTTTGAAACATAATCAACAGCTACAAGAACGTATTTATTATCAAAGGAAGTAGGAAAAGGTCCCATGATGTCAATGCCCTAAACATAAAAAATTTCACAAACAAAAATACCATTTTGAGGCATTTCATCACGGGAGGAAATATTACCTGACCTATGGCATCGATCACACCCATGTACATATTGGTGGCTATCTTTGAACATTGTAGGCCAGTAAAAACCTGATTCAAGAACTTTATGTGCAGTTCTACTTGGTCCCAAATTCCCTCCAGCTGGTCCTTTGTGTAATGATTCAATATACTCATGGTTTCTGGATATGCCACACATCTCCTTATGACCTTGCTAACACAGATTTGAAACAAGAAAGGATCCTCCCAAAAGTAATATTTTAAATCAGCAAATAATTTCTTCTTTGATTGAAATGTGAGTCCTTTTGGGAGTATCCTAGTAGCAAGGTAAATTGCAAAATCAGCAAACCAAGGAGTTACAGAGGGAAGAGTACTTACCTTACTTACCATTGCGTATAACTATTCATCTAGGAAACTGTCATTGATATCTTCTTCTATGAGCTTTTCCAGATGAGGATTCTCAAAGCGAGAAAGATGATCCGCTGCAAGATTCTCCGCACCTTTTTTGTCTCTAATTTCCAAATCAAACTCTTGTAACAACAACACCCATCTAATCAATATCGTCTTAGCATCTGTTTTGGATAAGAGATAGCGAAGAGCTGAATAGTCTGTATACACAACTACTTTGGACAAGATCAAATAAGATCAAAACTTGTCAAATGCAAATACTATGGCTAGCATTTCCTTCTCCGTAGTGGTGTAATTCTCTTGAGCACCAGTTAACGTCTTGCTAGCATAATAGATGGGTTGGAAGTGCTTGTCTCTCCTTTGCCCCAAAAATGCACCTACTGCATAATCACTTGCATCACACATCAATTCAAAGGGCAAATTCCAATCCGGTGCTACTACAATCGGTGCATTAATGAGTTTTTCCTTCAAGGTATTGAAAGTATGTAGACACTCATCATTAAACCAGTACTCCACATCTTTCTCAAGTAACTTGGTTAAGAGCCTAGCAATCTTGGAAAAATCCTTGATGAATCTTCTATAGAACCCATCATGCCCTAGGAAACTCTGAGTTGCCTTAGCTGAAGTAGGTGGTGGAAGTTTTTCAATTGTTTCAATCTTTGCTCGATCCACCTCAATTCCCTTATTTGAGATTTTGTGCCCTAACACTATGCCTTCTTGCACCATGAAATGACATTTCTCCCAATTCAAAACCAGATTGGTTTCTTAGCATCTAGCTAGCATTCTCTTTAAATTTTCAAGACAACCATCAAAAGAGTTACCATGTCCTGAAAAATCATCCGTAAAAACTTCCATGATGTCCTCTACCAGTTTATCAAAAATAGCCATCATACACCTTTGAAAGGTAGCTGGTGCATTACATAATCCAAATGGCATCCTTCGATATGCAAAGGTTCTATAAGGACAAGTAAACATTGTCTTCTCTTGATCCTCCAAGGCTATAGGAATCTGAAAGTATCCAGATAACCAATCCAAGAAACAATAAAATTGAAGCCTAGAAAGTCTCTCTAACATCTTATTAATGAAAGGAAGTGAAAAGTGATCTTTGTTGTGCCCAAAAATTGTCCTAATTAATCTAGGAATAGGCAACTACTCGCAAGTGCATGAGTTTACTGCAATAATGGGAAAAACACCCCAAGGTCATCTCTCAAGGAAGACTGTGTAAGGGTTGTGTGATTATAACAAACAAGATTATAAAGAAAATAAACCTAAATACTCTAATCAATTGTTGGTTTAGAAGAAATAGAAATGAAAACTATAAGCTGAGAAAGTAAATTAAGCAATAAAATATCAAGGTTTTTAAAAATAATAGATTTAAAAGGTGTAGGGATCAGATTATCCTATCAAATTCCTATGATGGGATAATAAATTAAATGGTTTATTATGCCAACTTGAATAAATATTAAATCAAATCTAACTCAATTATGAAACTAATAACTTTTGTATTCTCAGTTTCTAACCTAATTAGAATTAGCCAATTATTATTCGAACATAACTAGGTAGTGAATTTCTGATTAATACCTAGCTCCAGTTAAATTAGTTCTAGTATTGAAATCTTCAATCAACCTCATTCAATACCTAAAATTCATTAAAGAGTTGGCCAAACAATTAATGAACATGTTAACAATTCAAAGGATAATGCAAATCAAATCCATTAACTAATTAGCCCAAGCATACTCATTCAAAAGGAATCATCCTACCCTAGACAAAATTAATTTAGCTCATAATAAATTCCTCAACCATCAATTCAATTGCATAATAAGTTTCAATCATCATCATTATCATGATTAAATAACCAAAGATCATAAAAATAATTGAATTGAATTAAATTGAAAATAGAAGAAAGAATCCTTACTGTATAAATCAAGGTCTCTCCAATCCAAGAACAAATCGTTGCTGAATTCAATTATGAGCTTAAAGAATCTAAAGAAATATTGAAAACAAAACTAAGAACTAAATTTTCTCTCTAATTCCAAGGATGGACTCTATATTCTCATCGATTTCCTGTTTGCCTCTCTTGTTCCCTTTTTATCTTAGGTTACCAGAGCTGGCTAATCCCCTCTCTGCCCCCAGTAGTTGAAAAAATATCGAAAAGAGGGGGAAATTCGCGATTCTTGGGATATCAGAGTGCGCACAGCTGTGCACTATGAACCGCACGGCCGTGCATCACCACAATACAATTTTCCATTTTTGCTCCTAAAGTTACAAAATCAAGTCTGAGTTGTATGGCCGTGCAACACCATCTGCACGATCGTGCATCTTCAAGGTCTTTTTGCACAGCTTCCTTCTCTTGATTTCCAATTTTTTTTTTTATCTACACTTTTCATTCTGAATTGGACCTACACTTGGAATTAACTTTAAAACACATAAAACAACTAAAAACTAATTAGAAATAAATAAGATTATTAAACATAACATCCTAAAAGCACTACAATTTTATACATAACAAATTCCCCCACACTTAACTCTTTGCTTGTCCTCAAGCAAACTCAACCCATACAACTTCTAAAGATTAAAGAAATTAAACAAGTAGGAAAGAACATGATATGCAAAGACTTTAAACTAACTTAAAGTAAAGCAATACAAAAACAACCAAATAAACTTAGGTTAAAGAATTGAAAATTTCATTTAAAAGAAACAATCATCAAGATGGTGAATTATAAATGGTCACTCCCTCACAACCCTCAAGTGTATAAAGAGGGTAATAAACCATTCAAACCAATACATGGCATTTCTATTACCATAAGCTTGTATGAAATTCAATCTCCACTAACTAATCACATTAAAAACACAAATCAAAAGGTCTTTACATGTTGTAATGGGGCAAAGGTATAGGTATGTAAAAATAAAATTTTAAGGCTACTCCTAAGGCTTAAGAGTATATTTAACACTTATTGAATAAATTCCCAGCTCAAGTGCATATTCTCAACCCTAAAACAAATGCATCTCTTAAAATATTTGAATGAACATGCATCATTATTTTTCTTACTTTTTTTTTTTTTTACTTTTGAAGAAATTTGTTTTTTTTCTTTATTTATTTTTAATGCAATGTTCATGTTCATTTTCTTTCAACAAAAAGGAGACACAACTTCAATGGATACCCAACAAAATGATATTCAATACCTTATATTCCATCAATATAGTCCTTCCCAAAACATCAAACATGCTCTTAAACCCTAGGAACAAGGTAAGTCGAAGAAATTCAAGGTTTAAGTTCAATGTTAATGTGGTTCAAAAGAAAGAAACAAGCTAAGGCTCAAATGAGCTAACTAATGGAAAATAATAAGTAGGCTATTTAAGCTAAGTTGGAAATCCTAAAATGCCTTCTTCATATTTATGGTTTTAATGCTACATTTATGCAGTTTCAAAAGAAATGAACACGCAAGTTCTAGAATAACAACAATCATGATGGACTCTCATAAAGAATAATGAGATTGACAAACATGTATTCAATAAATAAGCTCAAAACCTCACAATTTAAGCTCAAATTTACCAATTAAGATAATTGAATTCTCAAAAAAATGAAAAATTTCAAAACTAACAACCTAAAACATTTAACTATTTAAGTTAAGCTATACAAAAAGTTTAAGAAAAATCTAAGTAATCATGCAATCTTAATTATGAATTTCCAATAATCTAAAGAAACCAAGTGTGGCAGAAATATGCCAAATGTTAATTATGTCAAAATTTAATACAAAGTGAATCAAATCAAGCATCATAAAAGTAAATAAAAAGATAGGGAACTTCCTCATTTGCTTGTACATTGATCGCATTCCATCCTTGGCCTTTGACATAACTATCCATCATAAGAGTTAAGAGTTCAAAAATAGACAAAACTAAAATAAGCCATGAAAATATCAAAATACAAACACCCTGCAAGTTCCTAAAAATAACAGTAAAGATAACATTAAAAATAACAGTAGTAAAGATAATAACAGTAAAGATATACAACATTTAAAAGAAATAATCGAAAAACATAAAAGGTACTCCCTCACACTTAAAATGAAGCATTGTCCTCAATGTGTGAAAGTGGAGAACATGTAAGAACCATCAAGCATCAGAAAATGGAGGAGATGGTGTGTGGTAATCCAAACCCATGTGAACAAAAAGAGCATTGAATTGAGCATCAAGGTTGGTCTCCACCCGAGTAAAACGAGCCTCCAAACCATCAAAACGAGCCACCATATTTGTCTCCATGGTATTAATCTGGTTCTCCAAATTGTGATAAGCAGCCACGAGATCCCAATTAGGAGGCACAGTTGTGAAATCAGGCATTGGCACATCGACATTAGAAGGAAGTGGGCCATCTTCAGTACCATCCTCATCGCCCTCCTCTTGAGGATCCATTCCTGCAGTACCCCTTGAAGAACTTCCGGCTCCAACTGTGGGGCACTTAAGAACATACTGCCTACCCCTCTTTTCAACCATTTGCATATTCATCAAAGTGCACAAATTAATGATGGTCTCCCCACTCACCGGAATCAAATTGGTAGAATTAAGATCCAAAATCCCCAGTGCTATTGAAATTTGCGTAATAAGACCCCCAATACAAATATCAACCCCATCTGCGGCAGCAACTTTTCAGATTTTGGGAGCAAACCAATAGCTAACCATGAAGTACTCCTTTCGACAAACACAATCAAGGAAGTAAAGTTCAGCATTATTAACCACCCCGGGGCTATCCTTCCTATCAAATAGTGAACTAGCAAGTACATGATGAATGTAATGTAAAAGAGGGTCTGTGATTTCAGAAGCTTTGGACATTCAAGGGCTATAATCATCATGTCCACCAAGAGTTTTCTAATCCTCATTAGGCTTAAAATCAGGTGGGGCTCCATAACTAGCTCTATTCAATTGAAGACCCAACAAGCCATTAAATTTAGTGACATTTATCAAAAAATTTCTATTAGCAAGGCAAAAATTCACTAATCCATCAAATGCTCTATCGGGTCTTGGAGGTTTATAAGAAAAAGAGCTTAAAAATTCAAAAGTAGGTTCTTTAAAGGTGGGAACATTAATTTGTACAAAGTTCCATAACCCATTACCCATTTCTTCAAAAGAATCCTTTATCTTCTCATACCATCCCAATGTGTGCAAAGTATCCATATCAAAAAATTTAGAAGGAGTAATTTTTTGAGCACTAAGAACAACATACCTTGCTTCTTGGTTAAGATTAGCGAAAGAAATTTCCGGGTAGGGAGGAATTTGAGGTGGAGATGGTGGTGAGTCCTCATTCCTTGAACTTGCTCCTCTCTTCCTTGTAATTCTCTTGTGAGCCACCATTTTTGTTCTATGAGACATGATTGAAAGAATGGAAAGTGAAAATAGAAGTGGCCAAAAGAGAATGGGGGTTTGGATTGGAGTTTTGGAGATTTGGGAATGGAGGCTAGGGTTTGGGTTGGGAGAATTTAGGGAAGAAGATGAATAGGTGTGGTGGAATGCAAGAGAAAAGGGAATCAGTTTTTAAAATAAATGTGCAGTGCACTGCCGTGCGACAGAACATGCACAACCCTGCACTTTGATGTCCATTTTGCCAGTTTTTTTTTATTTTTTATTTTATATATATATATATTTGAGCAGAAGCCAAATCGAATTGCACGGGGTTGTTGAACCATATGCACGGCCGTGCACTTCGATGGGCATTTTTTTTAAATAATTGAAATAAAAAAGGAACAATGTAAATACCAAAAATGGAAAGTGAAAAGTTTAAAAATTTTGGGTTGCCTTCCAAAAGCACTTCGTTAATGTCATTTAGTTGGACATTGTGTACCGTTCCTCATGAAATCAGGGGGTCATCAAGTCGAAGGCTTTCAATTCCCTTTACCTCAGAAATCCCTCCAAAATATGGCTTAACTCGTTGTCCATTCACCTTAAATGTCTCATTTGTCTTAGAGTTAAGCAATTTAACAGCTCCATAAGGGTATACTTCCTCCACTACAAAAGGGCCACTCCACCTTGATTTAAGTTTACCTGGAAACAATCTCTAATGAGAGTTAAATAGTAAAACTTTCATTCCAAGTTCAAGGTACTTACGAATGAGGTTCTTGTCATGCAAACGTTTTGTCCCGTCCTTATAAATTTTTGCATTTTCATACGCCTCATTCCTCAGCTCTTCTAATTCAGAAAGTTGCAATTTCCTTTCTTTACCAGCTTCATCAAGGTCAAGATTCACCGACTTGATAGCCCAGTATACCCTGTGTTCCAATTCTATAGGTAAATGACATGTTTTACCAAACACAAGACGGTAAGGGCTCATGCCAAGTGGAGTTTTGTAGGTGATGCGGTACGCCCAAAGTGCATCATTTAACTTGACAGCACAATCTTTCCTTATAGGTATCTCAGTCTTCTCTAGGATCCCTTTGATTTATTTATTACTAGTTTCCACCTGGCCTAAAGTCTGTGGATAGTATGGAGTTGCTACTTGATGTGTGATGCCATATTTCTTCATTTGCTTATCAAAAAGTTTGTTACAGAAATGCTTTCCCCCATCACTAATAATAGCTCTAGGGGTACCACACCTGCTGAATATAAATTCCTGCACAAACTTAATAACTACATTAGCATCATATGTTCGAGTGGGTATGGCTTTTACCCACTTCGATACACAATTAACTGCCACCAAAATATATTCGAACCCAAAAGATTTAGGGAAAGGACCTATAAAATCAATACCCCATACATCAAAAATCTCAACCACCAAGTTATTGGTAAGAGGCATTTCATTCCTCTTACTAATATTGCCCGTCCTTTGGCATTTATTGTAGTGCATACAAAAGTAATGTGCATCTTTAAATCAAGAGGGCCAAAACAAACCTAATTTAAGAACCTTTTCTGCAGTCTTCTCACCTTTAAAATGGCCTTCACAATGAAGCTCATGATAAAAAGAAAGCACACTCATTTGCTCCTCTTCTGGCACACATCTTCGAATGACCTCATCCTTACACATTCGAAACAAGTAAGGATCATCCCAATAATAAAACCTGCAATTATAAAGAAATCTTTTTCGTTCTTGGAAAGATAGGTTAGATCTTATAATACCACATGCAAGATAATTCACAATATCCGCATACCATGGTACTTTTTCAACCACAAACAGTTGCTCATGTGGAAAAGAATCAACAATTTCATTTCTTAAATTTTGTTCAAGAGTTACTTCATTAGGGAGGAGCCTTGATAAATGATCAGCCACTAAATTTTCACTCCCTATTTTGTCTTTAATCTCCACATTAAACTATTAAAGCAACAAAATCCAATGGATAAGCCTAGGTTTAGCTTGAGGTTTATTTAAGAAGTATCTCAAAGCTGCATGATCAAAATGAACTATACTTTAGACCCTACCATGTATGATCTAAATTTATCTAATGCAAAGACTATAGCTAAGAGCTCCATTCCAGTGGTTGTGTAATTTACTTGTGCATCATTCTGAGTTAAGCTCGCATAGTAAATCACACGTAAGGACCTTTTTACTCTTTGCCCTAAAATTGCTCCTACAGCAAAATTAGAAGCATCACACATAATCTCAAATGGCAAAGACCAATTCGGTTGAACTACAATAGGTGCAGTGACAAGTTTTTCTTTTAAAGTGTTAAAAGCATACAATAATTTTTAATTAAAGTAAAAAATGGCATCTTTAGACAACAAATCACAAAATGGTTGACTCGTTTTAGAAAAGTCCTTAATGAACCTTCTATAAAAACCAGCATGCCCAAGGAAACTTCTTACACCTTTGACACTAGTAGGGGGAGGTAATTTCTCAATAATATCAATTTTAGCCTTATCAACCTCAATTCCCCTAATAGAGACCACATGCCCTAAAAAATGGACATCTTTGTAGGACCTTAGTCAATTTATGCAAAACAATCAGAAAAAGAGGATCCAAAAATAGAAAAATCATCCATAAATACCTCAATAAAATCCTCTACTATGTCCAAAAAAATGGACAACATGCACCTTTGGAAAGTTGCAGGGGCGTTACAAAGTCCAAAAGGCATTCTTCGAAAAGCAAAAGTCCCAAATGGACAAGTAAATATTGTCTTAGCCTAGTCTTCTAGTGCTATCGCCACTTGGTAATAGCCTGATAAACCATCCAAGAAATAATAATAGCTATGACCAGCAAGTTTATCAAGCATTTGATCAAAAAAGGGAAGTGGGAAATGATCAAGCATTTTTTTAATTTTATTTATTTTATTATATATATATATATATATTTGAGCAGAAGCCAAATCAAATTGCACGGGCTTGTTGAACCATGTGCACAGCCGTGCACTTCGATGGGCATTCTGCCATTTTTTTTAAATAATTGAAATCAAAAAGGAACAATGTAAATACCAAAATGGAAAGTGAAAAGTTTAAAAATTTTGGGTTGCCTCCCAAAAGCACTTCGTTAATGTCATTTAGCTAGACATTGTGTCCCGTTCCTCATGAAATCAGGGGGTCATCAAGTCGAAGGCTTTCAATTCCTTTTACCTCAGAAATCCGCTCAAAATAAGGCTTAACTCGTTGTCCATTCACCTTAAATGTCTCATTTGTCTTAGAGTTAAGCAATTTAACAACTCCATGAGGGTATACTTTCTCCACTACAAAAGGGCCACTCCACCTTGATTTAAGTTTACTTGGAAACAATCTCAAACGAGTTAAACAGTAAAACTTTCATTCTAGGTTCAAGGTGCTTACGAATGAGGTTCTTGTCAAGCAAACGTTTTGTCCCGTCCTTATAAATTTTTGCATTTTCATACGCCTCATTCCTCAGCTCTTCTAATTCAGAAAGTTGCAATTTCTTTTCTTTGCCAGCTTCATCAAGGTCAAGATTCACCGACTTGATAGCCCAATATGCCCTGTGTTCCAATTCCATAGGTAAATGACATGTTTTACCAAACACAAGACAGTAAGGGCTCATGCCAAGTGGAGTTTTGTAGGCGATGCGGTACGCCCAAAGTTCATCATTTAACTTGATAGCACAATCTTTCCTTATAGGTATCACAGTCTTCTCTAGGATCCCTTTGATTTATTTATTACTAGTTTCCACCTGGCCTAAAGTCTGTGGATGGTATGGAGTTGCTACTCGATGTGTGATGCCATATTTCTTCATTTGCTTATCAAAAAGTTTGTTACAGAAATGCTTTCCCCCATCACTAATAATAACTCTAGGGGTACCACACCTGCTGAATATAAATTCCTGCATAAACTTAATAACTACATTAGCATCATATGTTCGAGTGGGTATGGCTTCTACCCACTTCGATACGTAATCAACCGCCACCAAAATATATTCGAACCCAAAAGATTTAGGGAAATGACCCATAAAATCAATACCCCAGACATCAAACATCTCAACCACCAAGTTATTGGTAAGAGGCATTTCATTCCTCTTACTTATATTGCCCGTCCTTTGGCATCTATTGCAGTGCATACAAAAGTAATGTGCATCCTTAAACCAAGAGGGCCAAAACAAACCTGATTGAAGAACCTTTTCTGCAGTCTTCTCACCTTTAAAATGGCCTCCATAATGAAGCTCATGACAAAAAGAAAGCACACTCATTTGCTCCTCTTCTGGCACACACCTTCGAATGACCTCATCCTTACACATTCGAAACAAGTAAGGATCATCCCAATAATAAAACCTGCAATTATAAAGAAATCTTTTTCATTCTTGGAAAGATAGGTTAGATCTTATAATACCACATGCAAGATAATTCACAATATCCGCATACCATGGTAGTTTTTCAACCACAAATAGTTGCTCATGTGGAAAAGAATCAACAATTTCATTGCTTACATTTTGTTCAAGAGTTACTTCATTAAGGAGGAGCCTTGATAAATGATCAGCCACTAAATTTTCACTCCCCTTTTTGTCTTTAATCTCCACATTAAACTCTTGAAGCAACAAAATCCAACGGATAAGCCTAGGTTTAGCTTGAGGTTTATTTAACAAGTATCTCAAAGCTGCATGATCAGAATGAACTATAACTTTAGACCCTACCATGTATGATCTAAATTTATCTAATGTAAAGACTACAGC
Organism: Vernicia montana; assembly: GCA_949750685.1. Taxonomy (NCBI): domain Eukaryota; kingdom Viridiplantae; phylum Streptophyta; class Magnoliopsida; order Malpighiales; family Euphorbiaceae; genus Vernicia; species Vernicia montana. The sequence continues at coordinate 13,366 of CATKHJ010493590.1, forward strand.
TAAGAGCTCCTTTTCAGTGGTTATGTAATTTACTTGTGTGCATCATTCTAAGTTAAGCTCGCATAGTAAATCACACGCAAGGACCTTTCTACTCTTTGCCCTAAAACTGTTCCTGCAGCAAAATCAGAAGCATCACATATAATCTCAAATGGCAAAGACCAATCCGGTTGAACTACAATAGGTGCAGTGACAAGTTTCTCTTTTAAAGTGTTAAAAGCATACAATAATTTTTAATTAAAGTAAAAAATGGCATCTTTAGACAACAAATCACAAAATGGCTGACTCGTTTTAGAAAAGTCCTTAATGAACCTTCTATAAAAACCAGCATGCCCAAGGAAACTTCTTACACCTTTGACACTAGTAGGCAGAGGTAATTTCTCAATAACATCAATTTTAGCTTTATCAACCTCAATTCCCCTACTAGAGACCACATGCCCTAAAAAATGGACATCTTTGTAGGACCTTAGTCAATTTATGCAAACAATCAGAAAAGAGGATCCAAAAATAGAAAAATCATCCATAAATACCTCAATCAAATCCTCTACTATGTCCAAAAAAATGGACAACATGCACCTTTGGAAAGTTGTAGGGGTGTTACAAAGTCCAAAAGGCATTCTTCGAAAAGCAAAAGTCCCAAACGGACAAGTAAATGTTGTCTTAGCCTAGTCCTCCGGTGCTATTGCCACTTGGTAATAACCTGGTAAACCATCCAAGAAATAATAATAGCTATGATCATCAAGTTTATCAAGCATTTGATCAATAAAGGGAAGTGGGAAATGATCTTTCATTGTGGTTGCATTTAGCTTCCTATAATCTATACACATCCTCCAACCTGTAGTAGTCCTAGTAGGAACTAACTCTCCCTTCTCATTCTTGACCACTGTGATACCTGCCTTTTTAGGCACCACATATACTGGACTAACCCATTCACTATCCGAGATAGGATAGATGACTCCCTTATTTAGAAGTTTCAAAACTTCCTTCTTCACTACCTCAAGCATATTAGGGTTCAAACACCTTTGGGTTTCTCTCACAGGTTTAGCTCCTTCCTCAAGAATTATTTTATGCATACACATAGAGGGGCTAATTCCTCTAATATCACTCAAACCCCACCCAATAGCTTTTCTCAATCTTTTCAGCTCTATCACAAGCTTAACCTCCTCAACATCTGCTAATTCGAAAGAAATAATCACTGGATAACTCTTTTCCTTACAAAGAAAAATATACTTAAGGTGTTTAGGCAACTACTTAAGTTCCAGTACAAGTTTTGGTTCATCAATCTTTCTGCTCACAGGGGATATCTTTGAATCCTCAATTTTGCACCCCTAAAATTATTTCTAAACTTTCCAAAGCTGTCCATAATATTTTTCTATCCAAACTGACACTTTTTCGATCCTGACCGGATTTTCTGTACCAGACAGTATTTTCCCGAAACTGACCGGATTTGTCCTAAATCTAACTGTTAAATCATCCGACAATTAATTTCGAGTCCATCGATACTAATTGGTAATTTTTTAGACTTTAGAATACCTCGAAAACTGACCTGAAAATCCTAAAAACTGACCTGGAAGCTAAAAAAAGCCTGCAAATCAGTTCCTGCGCGCGTCGTCTGCCGGAGCCCTTGGCTGATCCACCGGCATCCCCAGAGGATCCTCCAGGCCTCCCGATGGCTACCGCCGAGGAGGCCGGAGGCTTCGCCCACAGCCCCGGAGGATCCTCCAGGCGAAGCCTCTGGCGTGGCTTTACAGCGGTCAAAGTCGCCGAGAGATCGGCGGTAGCCGCCAGCCTTCTGGAGGTAACCGCTGGACAAGCTGGAGAAGCCTCCGACTTTTCCTCTGGTTTTGTCCCCTTGGCATCGAAAATGACCTTTTTACCTCATTTTTAGCCCATTTTTTAGCCCTTTTGACCCCATCCTTTTGGTCTTTTCACATTTTCTCTTCCTAAACTACCCCCACCTTCATTTCCTATAAATACCTCCTCATCCTCTTCATTTTTCTACACACCTTGGGCATTTGTGATTGCTATCCACTTGCTCCCTTCTCTCTCTCTCTCTAATTAGTTTTCTCACTCATTTTGAGTAATCTCAATTAGTTAATTAATTAAAAATCAATTTTAATTAATTAATTAATTTTTTCAATTAGTCTTCACTCATTTTGAGTAATCTCAATTAGTTAATTAATTAAAAATTAATTTTAAGTAATTAATTAATTTTTCAATGAGCCTCCACCCATTTTGAGTAATCTCAATTAGTTAATTAATTAAAAATTAATTTTAATTAATTAATTAATTTTTTTTCAATTAGTTTTCACTCAATTTGATTAATTAATCATTTTAATTAATTAAAATTTTGGTAATTAAGCAATCAAATTTTCCTTTTTT
>CATKHJ010493659.1:0-10807 GCA_949750685.1 Vernicia montana
ATAATTAGGATGTAATTAAACTCCCTGCTTTCACCATCCCTCAATCTCAATCTACATATTCAGAGCCTCGACAAAAATAAATACTCAAGAAATCTTATTAATGAACACTTCATTGATGGAAGATGAACAGAGAATAGATGATAACTTGGTGTGAGCTTTTTAACCCTTAATGCTTGTTCAGTTATTTCTCGTCTTTTCTATCTTATGCATCATTACATTTTCCCTTATTGAAAAAAGAATGATATAATTACGAGACCTGAAATTACAATATGTACAAACAAAGAAGCATATCCTTAAACTCGGCTGCAACATGAGGATGCTCCATTTGACGCTTGAAATATCTGTACTTCACAGCCTGAGAAACTCTGCATAAATCCATCTCCATCGCTGCACTTGTTCTGTCCTCTTAGCAGTGTTGAGAACATCAATAATGTTTATGGTTCTAATTTACACAGCTTTAGGGGCTAAATGAAATCTAGGCATGCTTGGTTTATCGGCATCTTTGTATGGATCCATCCAACATTTATCCTCCCTAGCAGCATTTTCCCATCGTCTTAGAAAAATTTTGTATTCACGAAATGATTGCCTCCTTACCTACATAATGTAATATTTAGCACATAAGATTGTCTAGGAAGTAAAACATAATTCTCTCAAATTCAACCTTTCTCCCTATTGTTGTCATTAATTGCAATTTATGCTTAAGATGCATCACTGCTCTATTTTATTATTTCCCTATTTCAGCACAAATTCCGGGCAAAGAGCAATTACCTCAATCCCTACCTTGATGGACCCGTATACTACATATAAGCATATGATAATTTCCTATTCGATACATTTTGCTGCAATGGGTTTCCATGAGGACTGGATACCTCAGTAATCTATCCTAGCAGGTTTAAGGAACTATTTGTATGTTAAATGTCATAACATCTGTAATAGGAGCTCTAGGATTAGAATCAATATCATGATGAAAGAAAAAAGGTAAATTCAACTAGCCCTGCATACTAAACAAGTCAGAGAATCTTCAGTAGATTTATTTTGCATTGTTGCTTACTTCCAATCTAGGATCCCTTTTGTTTGAATGAGATGACTCCTGCAAAACAGAGAGCCAAATGCAACTTCAGTAAAATATTAATTGGGGTGAGAATCTAAACAAGTTCTACACTGCCCAAATTATGGACTGAAATAATTTTGTGTTGATGCTTACTTCCAGGCTAGTATCCTTTTTAGTTGAATGAGATGATTATTGCAAAACAGATAGCCAAATACTCAGCTCAACTAAAAGATTAAATCTACATAACAAGTTCTACACAGCCTAGATGATGGACCTGAAGCAGCCAAAGACTTGAAGAACACCTCAAAATCTTCAATTAAAGTATTTGCAATAACAAAATCTGTGTGATGATTTCAGATATCTAATCTAACCTTATTTTCATCTGTGCCCCCAAGTGTAGGACGACCATAATGAACTATGTACTCGGCATCCACAACACCAATATTTTTTAGTCGATCACCCTATTAAAAATGACTCATTCATCAAGATTTGGGAACACATATAGAAGAGAACCTAACAAAATAAACAAGTTAATGTTAAACACAACGCTGCAAAAACTAGGAAGGAGCATGCCTGTGCACAATAACCAAGCCGATAATCAAGACCCCACGCATGGATCAAGTCATTCTGGAAAAGAAAAATTCAATCAGAAAGACAGAGCATGTATCCAAATGGACATAAAAAGTAATACAATAGTTCTGCCTCTCCAACCCAAACCCACCCTAAAGCCTAAAAGAAAAGGCAAGTACAGAGAAGTGAAATAAACAAAGTGCAGTGCAATAACATGCCTGGATCATATACCACACACAACGCCATGCAGCTCTTGAGAAAACAGGGGCCATCATTTCTACCCACCTACAATCAGAGATTCAACTTAGTTGCATCCAGAAATAAAATAATAAACTGCAACAATTATTTTTTTAAACAAAAAAAATTAATAGAAAGACCAATTTCTATGCCAAATAAAAAAAAAAAAAAAAAGATAAATTATTCAAAGCAATATAATGTACTAAATTTTTACCCTGTGCATGGAGGAGCTGTACTATTGCCATCACAAACACCAGGCTTGAAAGTTCTTCTGCTAACAACAAAACAAAAAGATAAACTAGCAGAGTAAGCAACTGGGTTGAGGCAATATAGATTCTTATTAGGTCCATTTGAAAACTGAATTCCCAAGAGGAGAATTTTGGTGAAGCAGAAAAGAGGCAACAAAAAGAAATGAATTAAAGAATATAGAATCCCCTTGCTCCAAATCAAGAAACTAAAGTAAATAAGCATAATTAAAGTGCTATCAAACCAGTATCACATTTATATATTGCTTCATTTGTTAGAGAATATCATTTAGGGTGTAAAATTGCATTAGAAATTCAAATTCCTATTCATCCTTCTCTAGGAATTGTCATATAGGGTTCAACATCATCGTTGGAGAGGAAAAAGGCTACATAAGAGAACCTGTGCACTAGTGATTTCCTCGTGCGTGCAGTAATTTGCTGGTGTATCTCTGATTTACCAGGATCAAGAGCAGGCTGCGATATCTCAAGCCCCTTGCTTTTAACAATTGATATATACCTAGCAGTGTCAAATAAGTTGAAAATTCACATTTGAGAATTGGTAATAAGAGATACCATTATCATGAAGCTATAAGTTAGTTTTTGTTTTCTTATAATTTATAATTTAAACAGTTTTTGCAGTTCACATACTGTTGAGGGTTGAAATTTTCAACTCCAAGGTCCTCATCCCAGAGAAAAATATAACTATATTCTGCAACTATATCAGGATGCAAGAAACGTTTTGCAAACCACCTAGCAACAAAAATCAAAAGTCAAAAATTATATTGACAATATAATAATGGTTGCCTATTGGAAATTATGATATGATTGAAGACTAAGGCAACTTACCATTTAGTTTGAAATTATGTTAAGATCCTATTGGAAATTATGATATGATTGAAGACTAAGGAAACTTACCATTTAGTTTGATTACGTGCAGAAATATGTATAACATGATCATTCCACGCATAGTTGTTCCATTCATCGACAACACCATCATAGTGCAAAAGCATCACCGTAAAATTACTTGATAGGAACTGCAAATAAAAAGGGTAATGAAAGGAAAACACCTAAAGCAGATATTGTAAATAGTAAGGTGAAATGGTATATTTGAATACCTTTTTGACCATTCTATCAACAAGATCTCTTTGCTTTATTCCAACTGCCAATGCAAATAAGTTCATTGAAGAGTTTTCGTCGCTCTGCCAAAACCATATCCAAGTCAATAGAATATTGAAACAAAGAAAATAGCAAGGCAGAGAACACAAAAATGTTAACCAACTCTATTGCAGCAGCATTGTCAACAGAATCAAGATCAGCAACATGATAAAGTTAATGCTAAATTTTCCCACTCCATTGACATCATCATATTTCCAAATGATTCTGGCTTTCCTCGTGACAAAAACGGAGATTTAAGTTTAGTATCTGTTGTTGTCATATTTGTAAATATCACATGCGAATTATTTGTGCTGGACAGCCAATAATGGATTTGAAAACAGACTAAGTACACAAATATCTAAAGATTTTTTTTTTTTTTTTTTTTTATCTATGTAACACTTTTCAAATGGTAAGTCATATATTAATTGGTTTATATGACAAACTTTTAATTTCTACAAATTATTTTTTAACCTATAAACTGACAAAAGACGCATGAAAACACATCAAAGCTTTCAAAATTGATGCAAACCAATATGGCAGCAGTCACTGAACAATATGCCGCCATACAAGTTTCTAGCTTAAAAACATCCTCAAGTGTCTTTAAATAGTGCCCGGTGCCCATGCTAAAACAATATTCCATTTTCCAGAATTCAAAGAATGAAAGATTTCAAAAATAAGAGAGTCATTGCTATTCACTGAAACTTCCATCATTCAACTCATAAATGATAGACCTTTACCTTTGGAAAGCCCCATAACGGTCTCATTTGCAAGTTAGAAGTCTTTGACAAAATGCCCTCGGGTAATGCCTCACTTCCAGGAGGCCTGCATTGATTCTAAAACAGATAAACATATGTAAGCAATAAACGAAAGCAATTTGATTCCATGTTTAAGACATTGAACTTTTCAGGAAACCAAAACAAACCTTACAAGTGCTGAATTTTAAATTCTGGAAACTATCAACTATTCTCCATCTTGATACTTTCTGCACAACAGACTCAAAATTATTCTATACTTCCTAGTAGCTTAATACACTTCCTACAAAGAATCAGAAAAAAGATAACAATAACTTGAAAATTAGACAAATGTGAGCATACATAGACAGACATGTATTGTATACCTCCTTGTAATCTGGAACTAAAAATGCACATCCTATGAAGAAAACTAGAAAAAGAAAAGAAGCAGCTGGAAGAATGCTACAAAGACATGATCTCCTACTCTTCGGATCTACAGGCAAAGGTACCTGAAAAGTTAAAAAGACAAAGAAAAATGCCATTAAATTAGCTGTTGTTATCTAACAACCATTAAAACACCAAACTCACTGGTTATTTTTCAATTGAAACAAAATCAATCAATTAAGAACAAGATTAATCAGTTTGAGCTACAGCAAGAGAAGTCTACACGCATAATAATTATTAATTAGCGAAAAAACTCAATTTAATCACAAATTTAAACAAACACTAACAATAATAATAATTATTATCTAAAAATAAAATTAAAAAGAAAAAAAGAAAACTTTACTGGTTTGCCTTTCTTCTTTTTCTCTTTATTATAAGTTATAACGCTTGTTTGGAAGCTAACTTTAGAATCAATGAAAAAAATAAATATAAATATTAATGCAATTAATCAGAAAATAAAAAAATAACTTACAGGATTGAGTGACTTCATATTATTCCATGAACCTCAAAGCAGCCTCAGCGGTTCATGAAACGGCGGCGACGCTCTGTTCGGCCTCCTTATGCGTCGTCGCAAGAAGAACGTTTTTTGGCTTTTGATCGGAGGATATATATATTTATAAAAATATACAGAAAGAGATATTAAAGTTGTTAATTAACTGAAAATAAAATAAAGAAACAGAACAAGGAAGAAGGAAGAAGGAAGAAGGAAGAAGGAAGGAGGAGGAGAATGAGCACGAAATTCAAGGCCGATTAGCACGGCGATTGGTGGGGAACTTGTGTTTTACTTTACATACATAAGCGTGAATTGGAAAAACAAATAAATTGTTTTTAAAAACGTGAGTCGTGAGAGAGATACTAATTTAATTAATTACTTAATTAATATCTTAACAAAGATACTGCCATGCCCGAAAAAGACGCAAGTGCTGCGGCCACTCTTGTGTTTTTCATGTTTTACTTAATTATTACTATTACTTTCACTTATCAAAATATAATTCAAAATTAACTGATCAACCAACCAGAAAAAAAAAAAAAATATATATATATATATATATATATATATATATATATATATATATAGTTGTTTTTCTTTATTTTTAAACATTTTGTTAGATAATTGTAAATGAATATTCTATTTTTTTTTTAACTATTTTGGAGGGTGATCATTACTTTTATTAGGTGTGATTATTTTTAAGTATTTGGGGACCCTACGCCAGTTGGACTGGGAGAAGATAATTGAAAGCTGAAAAAGCTGTTGCGAGTGTAAAGCGAGTAAAACGGAAGTGGAAGTAGCTAAAAGCTATTGACCCTAGGGATGGCAATGGGCGGGCGAAGGCGGAGGTACTATCCCCGTTTTTATATTCACCTTAGTAGGATATTTCTATTCTCATTTTCACTTTATAAATGGAGACAATTTAGTTTTTATTTTCGTCTTCGCGCAGAGATTTCCATTCTCGTGAAAATTTTCGTTCCTAACTTGAATTTTTTTTTTATCTTATCTTAATTCAATTTTTGATACTTTTAAATAGGAGAATTTAATGTATAAAAATTTAAAAATTAGATTTTATTTATATTTAAACTCACAATATATATATAATTAGAGATATTTTGATTATTGGTATTACTTATATATCTTATTAATTTTTTTATACATTACTTATATATATTTATATATTAATATATATATAGTATTACTAATATATTTTTTTATATTTATAAAATTCATAAATAATAGTTGAAAAATAAGAATAAATTTATTTAAAAAATATTAACAGATTCAGACATACAAATTATCAACCAAATAAAATTAAAATGTAAATACGCTTAATATATTAAAAATGTTCTGCAATTTTATTTAATAAAACATTAAAAAATTCAGCATACATAAAAGTATGAGAGTATTTAAATAAATTTTTTTAGAGTTGTCATTATGTGAAAGAATTACAAAAAAAGAGTGATAAAATTAAAAATCCTTATACATGTGTTTATATATATATATATATATATATATTAAAAATAATTATGTAAATATAATATCGGGTCTCACAGGGACGGAGATGGGGATCTCCGCAGGGTGAGGAATACACTCTCCGTCTCCACCCCATCTCCGCTAACGGAGAAGAAATTTCTCCCATCCCCACCTATATGAGGATAAATTTTAGAGAATTTTTGTCCCATTCAGGACAAATTCCCACAAAAAACGAAAATTCTCCACCCCATTGCCATCCCTAATTGATCCCATTTAGTGCCTTTCAATTTACACATGTTATTTATTGGGGATTCAAGGTTTTTTACCATTGTTATTTCAACTGCGGGTAAAAAACATATATTTTGTTGAAAATATTTATTAAAGATCATTAAATTTTATTTTTAAAATAAAATTTATATATTTTAATTATAGAAATTACAAAAAAGTTAAATAATATCTCAAAATTATTTTTCTTAATATTATCTAAAATCGTAGCTTTTAATTTCAATGCCAAACAAATTATAATTATGAATTTTGACACTAACAATTAATATATTTTTTTAATACTACCTATTCCAACCAATAATGTATATGAAAAAATATATAAATGATGTCTATATTTTTTAATTTTTGCTATTTTTATATTTGAACTTATTTTTTGTTTAATTATGTGTCCGAACTGATATTTTTTTTAATATTTTAATGTCTATAACCGGTTTTACAAGTTATAGTGCGTTTGGATCGAGATTAAAAATATAAAGTGTAATAATTACAAGTGTAACTATTAAGAGAGTAATAGTTACATGTGTAACAATTAAATTGTTAATATTGTCTGGCAAATTAAAGGTAATGGATAAGCTATATTAACATAATTAATTGAGTTTTATATAAAACATTAACTTTTTTTAATGAAAAAACTTAATTTAAAAAAAAATGACATTTTCACAATTTTTTACTAATTAAAACAAATTATATATTTTTTTTAAGAAAAAATCTATCATATTTTAATGAATAAAATAATACTATAAAAAAATAAGAATAAACCTGCAGAAGATAATATTAGATGCATATAAAAAAAAAAAAAAAAAAGATGTATTATTTTTGTGTTGATTCGTACCTTAGATGCAGAAGAAGATAACCAAATTGATTTGGATGATACAATAATAATAATAAAAAAAAAAAAAAAACTTTTTCTTTTCCATTTCTAATAGGTAGTCACACTTTTTTTTTTTTTTCACGTTTATTTGTATTTCACGTCTTTACTCTAGTTTTTCATAGATTAATGAATTAAAATTTAAATGGGAGTAATTGTTAAAGAGATTAAATATTAACTTTGATATTTAAAAAACGTGAGATAAATTAAAATGGAGGGAGTATATTACTTATTTTATATGATTAAATGACTTAAATACTCTTATTTCTCATTACTTAATTTATGTTTTTCTCTCTTTTTTTTTTCTTTTTCTCTCTTTATTTTTTATTGTATTTTTTCAAAAAAATTATTTCCTTTTTTAAAAATAGAGAGAAAAATAGTATTATTTTTTTAAAATGAGAAAAAATATTTATAAAATTTTTTATTTATTGTTTATTTCTTAAAAAGCAAATATAAAAAAAATAACGACGAAAAATGAAAAAAAAAAGAGAAAAGAGATAATATTTAAGTAAATTTTTAGTTCAAAATAAGATATATATTTATTTTATCATGTAAAATATGTTAGAAACACCATATTATATAAAAATTAACAAATTCAAACATTTAATTCAACATAAATTCAAACACCAAAATAACAAAAATTTAAAAATCATTGATGTAATCTTTCCATGATGTACATGTAGGATGTGGTCCTAGATGCTGACATTATTAGAGTTAGTTTTCATAAATTTATGTTGTACTCTTTGTGTTTTTTTAAATAGAAAAGACAAAAAAATTGGAATCTCTTCCAGCGATGATATTATTACCTGTTTTTAGTACTGAGATTTTTTTTTTTTAATATTATTAAAAAATATTTTATAATATTTATAAAACAAAATGTTAATAATTTTTAATATAATATTTTTCTAATAATAATTAATATAATAATGTTAAGCATACCTTTTAATACAGTTCTCTCAATTGATATTGAGTTGTCTTACCATATAATTGATATTGAGTTTGTAATATACTTGCATAATCATAAAAGCATTAGCAATTGAATTTGTTTTTTCAAATCTTGAGATTATTAGATTAAAAGAAGATACTTATATTCTTTTGTGAATTTTCTATAATTCTGATTGCAAAATAATAATAATAATAATAAAAAAAAAAGTATGATTAATTTGTATTTTTAATAATAATAATAATAAAAATAATAAAGCATGTGAAAGTGTAGATAATAAACACTAGCCTGCCGTGCACAACAATTGGTTATAAATTGATAGCCATAAATATCAGGCTACAACTTGGAGTCTTTGGATCAGGTTCAGTGCACTCTGACTCTGCCCTCCTTCCTTTCGTTTTCAATTTTTTTCAATTTTCGAAGACGATTTTAATATCACCAAATAAAATTTCGTTTTCTACTTTTTAAGTTCTAATAATGAACACATGGAATAAATCAAATCTAAAAAAAAAAAAAATCTCTTATCATCTCCAGTTCAAATTATTTTCATAGGCCACATTGAGATACAAATATCTTCCTATATAATCACAAGGACTATAAAGTTTTTTTTTATCTCAATCTTTAGAATCCCATCACGTTAATGTGTAATGAGATGAAAGTGAAAAAAAAAAATCAACTTGTGATCTAAATAAACATATATATTTTTACTACAATAATACTACCTCAAGTAATATATCAATTTGGTTTAAGAGAATTGTTTTTTTTTTTTTTTTTTTTTTCATTAATATATTAAAGATTAAAAGTTTCAATTCCATTACATTCAGGTGCCAGATTTTTGTAAAGAGTGTAAAAAATCATTTACTATACTTAAAATATTATCACTTTTTTGCGTATTAAGTGAAATTTTATCTATGAAAATTTATTCATTACTATATATAAATTGCTTTTGTATACTTTAGAATGACTGAATAAAAATAAATTGCTCAAAAGCTTATATAAACGTGAATTACCAACTAATTAAACTAATTAGAAGTGACTAATAATATTCATATCCACACAAACTTAATTTTAGTAGTAAAGCTTCTGACATCAGTTAATTTATCCATATTAATTGTATAATAGAAGTAATTTATTATAGGGATAATTATAAAAAAAAAAATTACCAACTTTTGCCAAAATTACAAATTTAACACAAACTTTTAATTTTATCAATTTAAATTATAAACATTAAAATTTTTACAAATTGAGTAACGTGAATAAAATTTGATAATGTGTTTTGATGGTTAAAACTGACATGACATTAATTTAATAATATAATATTCACATTAATAAATTCAACAAAATCATTGAATGATAAAAAAAAATAAAAAAATATAAATGGTATGATTTTGTATCCCTGCAATTTTTTATTTTTTTTATTTTAAAAAATAAGTATTAAAAAATATTTTTTAAAAAAATATTATTCTTTTATTTTTTTCTTATTTTTAAAATCTTAGTTTTATTTTTGGAATAATACCATAAGACATACGAGCTCTTAATAATCAAGAACCCTAATCTCGCTTTCCAAATTTATTTTGCCTAGAAGCACCTGCGTCAGATAGTGACCTAGTCGTGGCTTGCGATTCGTGGTGGTCGGCGTTGAACGGAGGAATGCGCTCAAATGTTGCATCTGGAACCGAGAGCTGCTTGGTTGTTGGTTCTTGACAGTGACAATTCTTGGAGAATCGACCAGTTAGACGACGCGCGACTACTTAGAGAGCGGCGATTATTTCTAATGAATTGTTTGATGTCTACTGCTCCTATAAGGAAGCCAAGGAAATATGGAACTCTATGATTGCGAAATACACTGTTGAAGATGCTGGAAAACAAAAGTTCGTAATTGGTAACTTCTATCGATGGGAGATGAAGGATGACAAAGATATCAAGGTGCAGATCAATGAACATCACAAACTTCTTGAGGATCTAAAGGCAGAAAATATCACCTTGCAAGAAGAATTTGTGGCTGGACTACTTATTGAGAAGCTGCCTGACTCTTGGAAAGATTACAAAAATCAATTGAAACATAAGCATAGACAATTGCCACTTGAAGACTTGATCACCCACATCATCATTGAAGATACTAACCGCAAGGAACTCAAAACTGCCAAAGCAAAAGAATTGGCATCAAAGGTTAATCTGGTTCAAGCTCAAAACAAAAGGTATGCCAATAAACCCAATCAATCTCATCAATCTGATTACATACCTAAAGTCACTAACTCCACCACTTTCAAGAAAAAAGGAAATTGTTTCGTATGTGGAAAGCCAGGTCACCA
>CATKHJ010493778.1:0-25838 GCA_949750685.1 Vernicia montana
AGTAGACTCCTCAGCAAGAGAAGTCCCAATTCGCATGACTTTGTTAACGATCAGACGAGGAGGGACCTTTTCATGTATCCGATCAACTATAACATCAAAAAGAGTACTGTTATAAAGTTGATTGCTGAAAGGATCAGAGGTGGTCCGCTCAGAAGAGGAGGAAGAATCACAAGGTGGTTTGCGAACAAGCTTAGAGATCGGTAGTGCGTCCTCGCCATTGCTAGATATAGCAATAGGGGGGTCTTCGGATGGCATAGTTGCAAGAGCTAGAGTAGGATCAGTAGTAGAGGCCACCTCGCCTACTGTTTGAGAAGTAGAAGAAGCCATAATCACCGATTTTAAAGCTGCAGCAACTGGCACAAGGGCCTTAGAATGCGAAGACCTACCATCAGTTGCCTTCACCAACCTTCTCCTCTTATTTGGGATAGGTTGGATAGAAGAAGATGAGGCTTTTTATTTTTCACCAGTGGATGATTCATCACTCCAGTCAACAGAATTGGCAGCACGGAGCTCGCCAGTTCGCTTCACTAGGATAGGGAGGAAAGCAGCCTCGTTATAAGGCGAAGAAGTCAGGCCTAGAGACTTTGACAACTCATGGATCTTTTTATAGGCATTCTCCTTATTAGAAAGCCAAACTGCAAAAACAAAGAAGAAAAGTCAACAAAAAAATAAAGCGAGCAAGCAAAAATCAGGAGGGAAAAGAGGTGAAAACTCACCCCTAATATCCTTAAGGATGAAGTGCATGGTCTTACCTCGAGTATCCTTTATTTGAGAAGCAAAGTCGAGCTTCCCTAAATCATAAGAACAATTATCCTTTATTAAAGTCTCCATGGCAATGACCTCTTCAGGCAAGAGATTCATTGGGATGTCAGGAAGACCATACACAGCAGGTACTTGGAGAGCACCTCGAAATTCGAAGCCCTCATTTCCTCTGAATTCCTCTTTAATAACCACTGTGGCGAACTTAGTGTGCCAATTATTTACCTTATTCGGTTTATTAACAAACAAATTACAACCAGGCTTTGCACCAGTACACCATACTCGCCTATCGTCAGAGCGAATGAATTTGAAAAAATACTGAAACATCCTCGCTGTAGAGCAGAGACCCAAAGCTTTACAGATCACCTCGAATTGATGGAGGTCCTGAATCGAATTCGGAGATAGCATCATAGGATTGATGCATAAGTAATTAAAACATTCCACCAGAAAGAGAGATGGTGGAAATCGTAGACCAGCTTCAATTTGATGATAAAAAAAGATGATGTGGTCATTGTCTTTGGTCATTTCAACAATATTAGGGATGTTCGAGTTGACAAAAATTCTAGCATATGGTTTCGAAAAATCCACAGCAAACTTCTCTTGGTCTTCTAGATTTTCAGCAAAACCACTTAAATCCTTCGTCTTTAGGATGGAAGGGATATCTTCCCAAGCATTCTCCATATCGATTTTGATATTTGGGTATGAATTTTCATCTTTTTTGGGAGCTATTGCAATGCGATGAAGAAAGACAATAATAAGAAGCAATAGTAGAAGAAATCTAAGAAAACTTAGAAGAAATCTGGAAAAATTTGGAAGCGTAAGAAACTTCAAAAATGGAGAAGCAAGGGTTTTTAAAGGGAAATAAAACCCTAGAAAAATGTGCTGAGCAATCATTTCAAAAACAGAAACAACGGCAGAAGTAAAGTATGTCTCTATAACTTCAAAAGCCCTAATTGTGCCACGTGTACAAAAAGTGTCTCAGCAATAAATGAACACGCTTCAGACAATATCCTAGACTTTCGAAATTTATTAATAAATATTAAGATCCCGAAAACGAGGTAAGGGGTCAAAATATAAAGTCAGTTCGTCTGAAACACGAAAACGAGCTATTTCTACCGAAGTTCCCAGAAATGTAAACTTCACTGAAATAGGGGGGCCACTGATAAGGGACAAAATATACCAAACTTAGTAGTAAAGTAAGTTGAGCCCGACCCAATATAATATATTTACAAGCCCATTGACTAAAGTCAAACGAAGAGCCATCTAGTTCGTATCCAAGCAGGAAAAGGATCAAAACGATGCAGTAAGCCATTCTATATTTGAACCGGTCAAGGAAATCCATATTCAACTCTTGTAAGGATCTATCTCCTATAAATACTTCAAAATTAAACTAACAAAAGGTACATGCATACTTGCTAACATAAACACAAGCAATACTTAAACATTATTCTCTGTCTTCTAAATCAAGCCAATTCATTAACTTGACCGTCGGAGTGGCTTTGCTAGGCACCCAGCCTAGCCCACTTGACTCTTGTTTCTTCTTACAGGTCACATCATCTCATATCAAACTCAAGCAAAGGTGAACTATTTTAAATGATCTCACTTCGATTGGAATTAGCTTCATCAATAACTATTCTTGAATTCTATTGAACCCTAGTTATTGTTCATCAACTAATTATTGATTCCTTTATTTGATTATTGAAATTCCTCTAAAAGTTTATTGAAATTTTATATGTGTTCCTTGAAATTCCATACGTACTTATTGAAATCCTAATAGGAACCAATTGCTCCATTGATTTATATGTTTATATGTATAAATTTTTATTTGATCAATTTCATAGTTGTATATATATGTATCTTTTATTGATCCTAATTGATTGTCTTTCAAGTTCTTGTTAGACTTCTTAATTACTCTTGTGAAAAATGAATTTTATGAGAATCCTTAAAACTCTTTAAAAGCTCCATATGTGTTCATCGAAATTCCTATTGATGAGTTTGCTGAAATTCTCTACGTGTTCATTGAAAATCTTAATGATGAGCAATTAAAGCTCTTTATATGAGTTAAATATAGTCTCTTATATGGAAATTTTGAATTTATTGAAATCTCTTATATGAGTTTTATTGAAATATTGCAATCCCTTATATGGGAATTTATGAGTTAATACAGTTTAATGTGTTATTTGAAACTCCTTATATGAGAAATTTTGAGTCTTAAAGTAGAAATCCCCGACTGATGTGGGTAATATATCAGACCTTGTACACATAGTAAGAAGGCTTGTCGGATAAGGATAGTGTATCTGAGCCCTAGCTAGGAAGGGTTATGGTTCTAACCATGAGACCTGATCAGTCTTATAACTTTATATATAATGAAGGGAGTAATGCATAATACAGTCTTTGCTCCATTTTCTTTATGAGAGAGCATGCCAGACCTAGCTTTTGCTTTTCTTTTCTTATGTGGGAAGCCTACCACTCCTAACAAGTAGATTTCTGATAAATCATATATTACTCCCTTTTTTTTAAGTGCTATGAGTTACTTGTATTATTGTTCCATATATTCGTAATGTTATTTGGAAAATGAGTTTATGTCTTTATTTGCTACTTGATCTAATGTTAAAAAAAAAAATTATGAGTTAATCGTTATTTGTTTTACCATTTCAAAAGTGCCATTTGATATATCGTTTTCAAAAGTATAACGAGTCACTTGCTATTTGAATTATTGTTTCTAAAGTCAATATGAGTCATTTGCTATTTTGATACATTGCTTCAAAAATTCTATACATCATGTGCTATTTGATTCTTCAGTGGCATATGCTACTTGACAATTTGTTAATCATTTATTTGTTCATTGGATATGTGAAAACGAGTATCGTTCTTGTGAGCCAGCGTTAAACACTTAGCTTTATAATGTATGATAGTATATTCATTACTCACTGAGTTTTACTCACCCCTTTCTCTTTATATATATATTTTTTTAGGAAAGCAGTTAAGTAAGCAAGTTGATACCTCAAGTCTCATTCTTCAATTGGGAAAGTTTCCATCAAAGTAAAGTTCTAATTGAATTTGTATATGTAAATATTTGTATAATGCCTCTTTAGAGCTCCATGGATGTCTAGAAGAGTTTAGTCTTAGCTTGAAAATAATAAGTTTGAAAATTAATACTTGTTAATGTAAATATTGAATTTGATGATGATATCACAGGTATGACTTGTATTGTGATTATGAATGTGGTTATAACTATGTTCAAGAAT
The DNA here is from genome assembly GCA_949750685.1 of Vernicia montana. Classification (NCBI taxonomy): domain Eukaryota; kingdom Viridiplantae; phylum Streptophyta; class Magnoliopsida; order Malpighiales; family Euphorbiaceae; genus Vernicia; species Vernicia montana. Next base: position 4,008 of record CATKHJ010493778.1, read on the forward strand.
ATGAAAAACTGTAAATTGATTTATTGAAGTGAGGAAAAGATTAGTATTGGAAGTGCGATTTGATTTGTAGATTGAGTTCTTGGGATATAGTTAAGTTTCAGCCGATACCATGTCAAATTTTACTTAAATTGTCAGTACTTATGGGTTCTACAGGTTGTTGGTGCCCTTATGACTACCCATGCTCTAGGACCGCCACGACTCAGAAGTTGGGTCGTGACAGACTCTTAGACTTTCAACTCATGCTATTTCATAGACACTTTTATGTCTAAATTATCATCTATACTTTTTCTATAACTTTGGCTCTGATACCACCTTTGTCACGACCTGACTCCAAGAGTCGCGACGGTCCTAGGGTATTGGTAGGCTTAAGGCCACTGATAATCTCGTAGAACCCATACTATCCTTAAATATAATCATCAATAAAGTCACATACATGCCATTCCCAAGATCAGAACCTGAATTATATGCACATCATATACATCATACTATCATTCTCATATACAAGGAAAAGTCCAGTAATACCTCAATAACACATAAACACATAATATATATATACAACTATAACTTCCAATAACTACGGAGCATTTAAGGATATAAACATTTGAATACAACAATTGCATATACAATTATAAAGCATAAATTTATACATTTTACTTCTTGACGGAGAAGGCAATATCAAGAAGTCCTATTATATACTTCAGCTTCTATTTGCTATGCTCCTCAATTTATATCCTGAAATCAACGGACAATGTGGTGAGCCGTTAACTCAGTAAGTTTATGAAATACATATGGGTGAGAAGATTTACAATAGTTTATGAGTCAATAAGTAATGGTTCATACATATACATATATAAAGGGTCATGTAGTCAATAAACAATGATATTAATATATACTTGTGAATCTTTGGCAAAAAAAAAAAAAAAAAACATATACTTGTGAATGGTTCATATGGTCACATATGCAAGCACATATTGAATATATCATGGGTACAATAAACATATCATATGTGCCATGAAAGAAGGGCAACAAAGGATTATCCGTCATGATAGAACAACATCATATCATATCCATCGACAGAACATGGGCAGGATTGCACCACAGACCCCGTGAACCCTTGTAATCCATCAGGGTAGTAACTTCTCCATGCTTCGTATAATTGGTTGAGTATATGCCTAAGGTAAATAACCCTTCCTAGGTAGTACACCGATACTTTGACTCTATCAGTCGAGTCACCGGTGCACATGGTCTAATGGATTATCTCCTATTAGCATAGGTATTTTGTTAAGCGTGGCTTAGGCTTGGTTATGGTTCGGTAGGATCATATCAATAACAATTGATTGGCCCAATGGCCTCATCATTAGCAAAAATAATGGTTCTCTGCCCAATTGGCTTTAATGAAATCATTAACATATAAAATGGGTCCTCGGCCCAAGTGGCCTCGGTGTAATAATGGTTAGTTTACATTTACAATTGGTTTCGATATGAAGGATCTTATAAACCAAATGCAGTGTACAATGAAGAATAGAACAAAAGAATTACAAAGATGCACTTTATAACTTACCTCAAACGCTATATCTTTTTAATAAATTTCAATCACGTCAATAGCATGTGGCTCATTCAATCCTCGGCTCACTTAAGCCTATACATCAAATCCATAAATCATATATCAACTATGTTTCTATGATCATTAATCGTATAGCTTAATTTCCTCCAATTCAACTTATGAATTCTTAATTTGTAAGCCTTGCTAATAATTCCAACTTAATACTAACTTAATCACATAGAATTAACCAATTAAATGTCTAAAACAAATTCTGAATGGTTGAACGACACTTACCGGAGGGTTGTTGAAAAATCGTCGAAAAATTATCATCGGCGGTTGTTGACGGTGAAACAGGTGTCCACGGATTCGTCTTGAAATGAGGAATCCAAAAATACTGATCACTTCTGCTCACTCATAGGAGATCGTCAAAAATCTACTTCGGCAGCCTCTGTCTTCGCCGGATTCCGGTCAAAATTTAAGTTAGTCTAAAATATGTAAATGAGATACTAAATGAAAGCTTAGGAGGAGAGGAGTCCAACCATACAAAAATCATTGTGGAAGGAGATTGGAGTTGACCAAAAATAGCTCTAGAAAATCCTCGTTGGCGTTGCAGTTGGACGACGTATGCAGGCTTTTCAAGTGGCGGCTGGCGGCGAGCTTTCACCAGTGGACTCGTCGACGGCTAGGCTTTCTCTTAGCGGCGCTTGTGTCGGTCGACGGTCACCAGATGGTGCTGGATCAACAGGTTAGTCTCTCTCTGTCTCTCTCCTATGCCTCTGTCGTTCTCTCTCCTTTGCCCCAAAACTAATTAAATCTGATTGGTCCCCAATCAGATAGCAAGTATAAATATATATAAAACATTTTTTTTTTATATATAGTAAAATAAAAGTACTTTCTCAATTTCTCTAGAGAGTATTTAAAAATATCTAGCATCTTTTTCTTTTTTATATTAAAAATAGTAACAATAAGAATAATAACGATAATTAAAATATTAAATCGAGTAAACATTTTATATTAACGATTTTCATAGAATATATTTTATGTGCCTTATATATATATATATATATATATACACATTCAAAAATTTAAATATAGATATGAAAAATGAAAATAAATAATTATGCTTCTTAATGAAAATACGATTTTTAAAATTAACGAAAATTCAAGTTATTACAATCATAATCTTGGAAAGCGTTGGAAATCCTTTTGAGCTAAACCAATGACGTTGATTATGTGATCAACGATGTGGGAAACTCTCTCTTCATCCGCTACTGTATGTTTTGTGCTTTTTCTACTCAATGTTGATGAAACTTCCATGGCATTGCCTCTGTTGGCTTCTCTCTATTCTTCTCCAATGGCATTGGCTCTCAAGCCAACATGTGTTGATCTTCTTTTTACAAAAAAAAAAAAAAAAAAAAAAAATCCTCTCCCTTGGGCATTTTAAGCTCTTTTTCACACCAATTGCAAATTGATTGACTTGGAATTGATTCAGATACTTAACTAAGTATTTGTACAACTAAATACTAACTTCTAAACATAAATATAGAGAAAACAAAGGAAAATATATCAAAATAGACCTATATAGTTTATGTACATCATTATACACTAGAGTTACCTTAGGATAAGATATGATAAAAAAATATAAATATTTTACTAATTCAAATAAGATATTGTTATATTAGAGTTTGATACAGCCCCAACCACGGTTCCAAACAGAACCGAAATTGGAACCGAACCGGCGATTCTGGTTTAATATTTTGTGGGTTCGAAACCAAACCATAGATAGATAGTTTGGTTCTAGTTTCGGTTCCGGTTCAAGTTTATTATTATATTTTTACAAAAATTGCACAAATCCAACTAAAATCAAATATAATTTTTTTTTATTAGAATGAAATGACACAAATCCAACTAAAATCACATACAATTCTTACTATTACAATTTTTCTAATGATTCCATATTAAAAAATTTATTTAAAAATTACACAATCAATTCATATACATAGAATAGAATATTAAAAAAAAAACAAGAATTCTATTGAAATAAATTACTACATTCAAATTGATAAAATATAATTCAATAAATTAATATCAATATTATTGATTAATAAAAATTGTACATTTTATGCATCATTTAGTCACTTATACTCCTTATTGTGCTTGTGCCTTTGGTGTCGGTACAAGAGAGGTCGTATAACTCTTTGTTAGTTGGGGTGGGTGTTTTCTTGTTGCCTTAATTCCGCTCTATACTAATAATCCACACAAGCTTGGGTTTCAACATTTTCGGGTGATGTGGTTGAATGTGTAGCATCTAACATTCCCCCATTGGAGCTAAATGATTGCTCAATCACAACCGTGGAGACCGAATTAGCTAAAATCTCCTTAGCAATTATGGAAATGATGGAAAATGTGCTTGCATGATAATTCCACTACTCTAATATATTCCATACTTTAGAACAATCTAAAAACTCAAAAGAAGTGGTTAGATAAATATCAAGTTCAAATATTGAGGTTGATTATCCTCTTGGTTTTTTAACTCTTTCCATTAAAAGTGCTTCTCCCACCTTCATTCGCTTATCTCCAAATTGAGATATAGCTTGTGAAGAAGAAGAAGATTGTGAAACACCACCTTGTGAGGTCTCGCCAGAGCACCGGTCCGATCTGTTAAAAAGGGGATCAAAATGCTCATTTGGGAAAAAAACTCATGAGGAAGCCCTTAGGCTTATTCTTTTGGTTTGGATTTGGAAATTGCATTTTGAGGAGTTGCCACCTTAATTTATTTTTATTTGGGAAAATATAAGGTAAAAACTCATTTTGACTCTAATATTTATTCCAAAGGAAAAGTACATTAGCAACGAAACCAAAAAGGATTCGGGGACTAGATTTTCAGTTTATTTTAACAAATTAAGTTTGGCAATTAATATAAAAGTGACTTAAAATACATTTCATGAACGAGAATGCATGATCAATTTATAAAATGCATAAAAGAAAGAAAAGGAAACCTAACTAATGAAGAAGGTGATGGGGGAGAAGTTGATTTATTTTAATTAGATTCGATGCTTGAACCAAGCATGCCTGCGTATCCCTTTGAATGGAAATCAAAACACACGCAGTTCTTCCTTCTTGCAAAGGAGTTTGTTTAGCCTAGCCTTTTATCATGTTTTGATCGATTGATTTGAGAGGGTTGGATTAATTAATTAACCTAATTGATTTACCAAGTTGAATTAATTAACTAACAACCTAGGTGAGTCAATTTAATTAACTAATTAAAAGAGAATCCCAAAGAATTAAAAATAAATTAAATAATGAAGAAAAGGAAAAGAGAAAGGAAAAGAAATTTACCTTGCGCTTTTGCGGCTTGGGGACGTAGGGCGGATGAAGCGGACGATCGAATCTTAACTCCACCTCGAAACTAGCCTCGGACGGTGGCACCACGGACCTCAGATGGTGAGACGGAAAACCTTTGACTTGTCTGGATGACTCGAAAAATCGTACCCAACTTGCTTTGCAAAGCAAAGAGCAATAACAAAGCCAAAGAAAAAAAATTAAAATTGAGAGCTCGTTCCTTGAGGGACCACGCTAAGAAGGATTGGTTTTCTCGATGCAAAGGCTTCTCAAGCTCCCCAAAAGATGAAAAATAATGAGTGGGAGGACCCTATATATAGGATGAAGGTTGGGAGGTGATATCCTGCACTTCCGCCCTTCATTTGAAGCAACAGATCTAAATGAAGTAGCGGACTTGCACACACTCCTAACCACTCTCGTTCTGAAACACGAGGAAAAATTCAATGAAATTCAAAATGCCCTTATTGCTCAACATGCCCAATTCGAAGAGCATCTGAACAGTCAAAGACAGTCTATCTTCGAGGAAGTCCAAGCTTTGATGAACCAAACCAACCCCAATCCTAATCAAATCAAATTGAATCTGAACTGAGCCAACCCAAATCTAGCCTAAGCCCATATGAGCATTGCTTCACTTCAAAGACAGTGTTTGACCTAATGGATAGAGGGAAAGCTGTGGCTAATGTTCCCCAACCCATGAAAATCCCAAACACCACCACTCTTTCTAGTTCTTCCTCCCCTTTGAATCTTTTTCAAAGTAGGGAAGCGTTCTCTCACTTTGACACCAAAATTTTCATAGAAAAGCTCCAAGCCATGGAGAAGGCTTTTAAGAACTTGAAAAGGCATGATTCTATGGTTGATGTAGACTCCTTAACCCTTTTTCCAAATGCTAAACTTCCTCCAAAATTCAAAATGCCCTATCTGGATAGATTCAATGGAACCACTTGCCCAAAACTTATTTGAAAATGTATGTTGGGGCCATGAATCCATTAGGAATGGACAATGAGCTCCTTGCTCAACTATTCCAACAATCACTGACTGAACCTATTGTGAGATGGTTTTTGGATTTGGATAGCAGCCAAAAGGGAAGCTGGGATGACATTGACAATGCATTTGTCAAACAATATCACTACAACATTGAGATAGATATCACTATAAGGGATTTGGAAACTACCAAGCAACTTCCAAAGGAATCTTTCTCCACGTTTCTTATAAGATGGAGGGAACAAACTACTCAAATGATAAACCGGCCTACTGAACAGGAGCATATTGATATCACTATAAAGAATCTCTTGCTAGTATACCAAACTCACCTTTTTACAAAGTACCTTCATGACTTCAAGGCCTTCATCGCCACTGCATTCAAAATAGAGGATATTATCCAAGATGGTCATATTAAAGACCAAACTTCCAATACCAGGTACAAGAAATTCACCCCCTACAATGCCGATGTCATTGCCTTAGTCAACAAGAAAGAAGGGGAAGTATTTGCCATTTCTAATCACTAACCACTGAAATTGGAACGAAGGGCCTTTACTAATTTGGGTGTACCTTTGGTGGTGGTTTATAAGAAGGCTTTGGAAGCCAAGATGATCAAGCCCTTTGAACCAAAAGTCATTCCAGATCCCTTTCTATTACCATGATTAGTGAAAATTTATGTTTGATTAGAATTCGCATATGGGTTAGTCAAAGAGACGATTGCAAACTCCAGTTATGCGATTCAACCAACATATTAAAACTGTATCACCTTTATTAGATAACACTCATTACACATGAACCTTCCCATTCTTTCTGGGTGCTATCTTAACTGATCTTGGCGGATAAATGATTGGTTTGGTGAACCAACCACCTTGATGAACTCCCCTTTGGATTCGACCTTCAATTGTCGTGGCTTTCTGCTTTATGTATTCATCCATAAACTTTTTATTCTTTCGACTAATCTTATCCTGCAGTGCATGTAACTTTTCCCTTGTGCAAGAGTTTATTGATCTTTTGTTTCATTCATATTAGATTCAAAAAAGAGAAAACACATAATGACGTAAAAAGACAAAGAGTACGAAACAATTCAAATTTTATTTATGAAAAAAAAATGACATCATCCATGATTACATGAAAAAATTAAAATACGGACTGGGAATGTTGATTACATACTCAAAACTAGAAATAAAAACATGACTTTGACAAACAGACCCTAATCTTTTGGGCTTGAACTCTGACTCTAATAGACTCTAATTCTAAGATTGGTGTCCTCCTCAAAGTACGGACTCACCTGGTGGATTTTGGATAGGTAAGGTATGATTTTACTCCACATCCGATCATGAGAATTTGCTCAAAGAGAGTAGCCTCTAAGCTTTTCCTGCTTTGATAGTGGCTCGGAGGTCAATGGGGGTATTTGGTATAGGAAGGATGATGTTTCCCTTGTCAATGAGGTATTGGATCCTGTGCCTTAGGCTCTTGCATATGTCTGTCTTATGGTCAGCCTTTTGATGGTATTTACAGAATTCACTAGCATTGTAGTTTTTGGATAAAGGGTTTGACGGTGCCTTTGGTTCTAAAGGTTTTACCAAATTTTATTGCAAGGCATTTTGATAAATAATACTTAAGGGCACACCCAAGTCTGTGAACTTCCTTCTTTCCATTTTCAAAGATTTGTAGCTGGCGATGGCAGCGGTCTCCATACTCTCCCACTCAACATCAGTAAGGGGAATGTAGGTGTCCATATTGTTCCATTTAGCAAAAATGAGAGGAGTGTAAATGTCCATATTCTTCCATTTGGCAGAGATAAGAGGAATGAAAGGATCACTCTTTTTGTATTTTCTTTTCCCCATGCAAATCTGCTCAGGCTCATTCATCTTGAGCTTCGAGGTAACTGATGTGATAGACTTCTTCCTACTTTGAAAATGATTCAAAAAGGAGGAAGGATTGATAGTTGGGATTAGTGGCGTAGGTGCCTTTCCATTGACAATTGGATCAATATTGATGTTTGGGATGGATGGAGTGGAATTGGTCAGGTCAATAATTGGAGTTAGGGTGGAAGTAGTGTTTAGAGTTAGTGGTACAACGTTTGTGAGCTTTTCTCCATTGTCAATCTGATCCAAAATGAAAGTTAGGATGACTTTGGTGCTTAGAGTTGGGGATGTGGAGTTTTTGGGTATTATTCCAGACGCAACATCAATTGATTTGACCTGATTTATCATTTCCTTCACCTCGTTGATGAGTCGGCATTAGGATTTCAAAGCTTTGGTGAACTTGGCTTGTTGGGCATTGAAAGCTGTGGTGAGATGAGCTATTGCTTTGTTGGAGTTGGTCTGTTGGATGTTTAAGGCCTTATTGAAGCTGGCTTGTTAAGCATTAAGGGAGAAAATGAGGATGGTTTGGAATCTCTCTTCATGCTTTTTAAGGATGGTGTCCATAGTATCCATATTGATCATTTTGGCCATTGGTACCTTGAAGCAAAACCAAAGAATCAAGTAAATATTTAGGAAGAGGCAACAAGGCATGGGCATGCAAACTCTGAGGGAAAAAAGATTCCCTATGGTGTTGTGAGCCAATCGTTTTCAGGCTTTGAAGATCACTTAAGGTATGACGGACCAAAGGTTTTTAGGCTTGAGGGTAATGAGTGAAAGTGTTTGGAATTTACCCTTATTTGGTTCAAGGTTCTTGGTATATGCATACATGCATGTATGTATGAATGTATGAATGAAAAGTCATTTCATGAATATGTAATTGTACAAGGCTTTATTCATGGTACATACAACCTAAGGTCTAATATTCTAAGTCCATTATATGAAGAAGGTAAGGGTAGTTAAGATAGGGTACCTATCACACTAGAGCAGTAATATACCTAACCACATGTGAGTCAAAGAGTCTCGCATGGGTCCAACAGTACGGGCATACTCGTTAAACCTTTGAAATGATCAAAGGATTCGTATCGGGGTGGATGATTTCATTATCTGCGAATAAACCCAAAGAGGGTTACCCATTCGATGCTACTCACTATCCATTGTTTTCCTAGAACTAGGTTTAGAGGCAAAGAGCCAATGCAAATGATGCATGAAAAGTCACAATTATATTAAAAGCCAAACTTTTTAAACTAATTAGTAGTCCTCTTATTTTTTCCTTTTATTAAAAGGAAATTTGTCCCCAGAGGAGTCGTCAATTATGAGACCTTACTCGAGCACCGGTCCGATCCGCTAAAAAGGGAATCGAAATGCTCATTCGAAAAAAATTCACGAGGAAGCCCTCAGGCTTATTCTTTTGGTTTGGATTTGGAAATTGCATTTTGAGGATTCGCCACCTTAATTTATTTTTATTTGAAAAAATATAAGGTAAAAACCCATTTTGAATCTAATTTTTATCCCAAAGGAAAAATACACTAGTCTCGAAACTAAACAGGATTTGAGGACTAGATTTTCGGTTTATCTTAACAAATTAAATTTGGCAATTAATATAAAAGTGACTTAAAATAGATTTCATGAACAAGAATGCATGATCAATTTATAAAATGCATAAAAGAAATAAAAGGAAACCTAACTAGCGAAGAAGTTGATTTATTTTAATTGGATTCGATGCTTGAACCAAGCATACTTGCGTATCTATTTGAATGGAAATCAGAATACACGCAATTCTTCCTTCTTGCGAAGGAGTTTGTTTAGCCTAGCCTTTTATCATGTTTTGATTGATTGATTTGAGAGGATTGGATTAATGAATTAACCTAATTGATTTACCAAGTTGAATTAATTAATATTAATTAACTAACAACCTAAGTGAGTCAATTTAATTAACTAATTAAAAAAGAATCCCAAAAAGGGAAAAATAAATTAAATAAATAAAGAAAAGGAAAAGAGAAAGAAAAATAAACTTATCTTGCGCTTTCACAGCTTGAGGACATAGGGCGGATGAAGCGAATGACTGAATCTTAACTCCACCTCGAAACGAGCCTCGGACAGCGACACCACAGACCTAAGATGGCGAGACGGAAAACCTTTGATTTGTCGGGATGACTCAGAAAATCGTACCCAACTTGTTTTGCAAAGCAAAAAATAAAAAATAAACTTTAAAATTGAGAGCTCGTTCCTTGAGGGACCACGCTAAAAAGGATTGGTTTGCTCGATGCAAAAGCTTCTCAAGCTTCTCAGAAGATGAAAAATAATGAGTGGGAGGACCCCTATATATAGGGTAAAGGTTGGGAGATGATATCCTGCACTTCTAATGTGGGATTTGGTGCCAAAATGAGTGAAAATTTAGAAAAAATAAAAAAAAATTCGAAAAGCGGGTCTGCTGCCCTAGGGCAAAGCACCCTGCGATAGCCACAGAGATATCAGAAGTGTGTGTAAAATTAAGGGTTCACACACCCCACCGTGTTTTAAAAAATATTCGATATATAAACATTCTAAAGTTTTTCTAGTTTCATTAATAATTCCTACAACATTTTTATCTTTAATATTCAAACAATCATAATATGATAATAAAAAAATCTTGCAAACCATCAAGTTTACATCTAGGATCAAAGACAATAGCAATACAATATGTGAGTGAGATGTTTTCATAATATTAAAGCCATTTTCTTTTCATGCATTGAATACTAGATTTTAAATCACTATCATTTTTATGATTATTAAAAACACTACAAATATTCATACATTCAAGTAAAAATAAATATGATGTAGGATAATAAATACTACTTAGAGTAAAAGTGGCATCATTAAAAACTTTTAAAATATCAATTAATTTTTGGCAATTTATCCAATGATGTGGATATTATTTTGTAAAAAAAATGCACATAATAAATTTTTATATGAAAAACTTTCATGTAACAATTTAAAAGTTGAATTCCAATAAGTAGGAACATCCCTTGGAAATCTCTTAGTATCATTTTATTAACTTTACAAAATTTTTCCCAATTTTTATAAACTTGTGAATGTGTCCATAAATAAACAATAACATTTTTAATTGGAGAAATAAAATTGCCAAGAGGCCATATTAAATCTTGCACACATAAATTAAAAACACGATATGAACACCGAATATGAAAAAATTTACCTCCCAAAGTAGGTTTACAAATTCTTTTTAAATCTCTAATAGATGTCGTATTAGCAAAAACATTGTCATAAGAAATATAAATTTTTTTTTACTAAATTATATTCATCTAAAATAATACTCATTATTCTAAAAATATTTTCGGCAATTTGCGAATCATCAAAAACTTTAAATGCAATAATATGTTTTTGTATCATCCAATTATCATCAATCCAATGATATGTAATGCTCATATATGAGTGATTTCGCTAATAATCACTCCAAATATCACTATACATACTTACATTTTCTTTTGTAGAGAAAAATATTTTTTGCAATTCAATTTTCTCTTTTCTATATAAAGTTTAATGGTACATGTAGTAATTTGTCTTGAAATACGTTTGGCTTGTGGATTTAAAGCATTTACACAATAATTAGTAAATCTTAATTTTTCACCAAAACTAAAAGATAAATGTTCCATTGAAACCATTTTTGCAAATTCAATTCTATTTTTTTTTCAATCACTATAATAGAATATAGAAGAGTTAGAAATAATAAACCGATCATTTGAGTTTGAGTTTTTTGAAGATTCGCTTCACTTTGATTTTTTTTCCACATGCCTTTTAAAAGTTCCATATCCTCCACCTTCCTTAAATTTAAATTTTTTACCACAATAATTGCATGTGACCTACAAAATAAAATTTTAAAATATGTTAAATATAATTTTTTTAAAAAGTAAGTTACATGCTTAAAAATAAATAAATGTAAATATAAAGAGTGAAAAATTACCGTATAGTTGCCATCCAAATTTTATTTTTTGAAATGCACCTTAAAATATTGGAAGTTCTATATTTAGTTGTATCTTGATTTTCTTCTTCTTGTTGTTGTTCAACATTGATGCCTTGACATTTATGTGTTGGAACACTACTTGAAGTATTGGATGATACAAATTGATGATTTTCTTCATAATCATTATAAGTAACATAAAATGTTTCTTCCATCATTGCTATTTTTTCATCAATATTAATGGGATAGTCCATTCCCTTTTCCTTGTTGCTTATTCAACCACTTGACATTATATTTTTAAGTCCACAAAATTAGTAGAAGAATTTCAAAAATAGAATAAGAACCACTTGTCAAAATATTGAGAATATTAAATAAATGATTTAGAAATTGGATAATTGAGAGATTGTAGAAAATTTGAGAGATGGGGAAAAGTTGCGAATATCATATGGAATTTTAGAGACTATTTATATAAATTTAAATAATAAAAAAATAGTGTATAACGGCAAAAAAAATTTCAGTAAAAGAAGTATAGAACCGTTACTCCTTAAAGGAGCAACGACTCTATTAACGGCTAGTTACTCCTTAAAAAAAGATGACAGGTTACGATTTGAATCGAACCGGCCTGTGCCCGGAACTAGTTTGATATATTAGGTCTGACTCAAATTTATTATGAGTTCTAAAAATCTTATATTTTGATATTATTGTTGATATGTTAGGTCAAACTTCCTACATTTCACAAATCCTTATACTTTCTTGCATGATGATATAAGGCCTATTCACTTGAAATACTCTATATAGTTATCGACTTTTTATAATTTTACCCATCCTATAGATATAGGTTAATATACCTCCAATTTATAAGTTTGTTTATAATGGTATGCTTTGGTCAAAATATATTTTTTGGGCTGCTTCTTTCTCCTAGTGGCACCTAGTGACAGATGACTTGGATTAAAAAAAGAATAAAAATGGGACTCACACTAAACTAATTAACTAGAGTGGTTAAGAGTGGGTTATTTACCATTCTCCTTCCCCCTCTCTCTAATTCAGATCTTATTAACCAAAGGAAAAAGGAAAAAAAAAAAAAAAAATCATGCTCTCACTTTCTACTTACTTTTACTGTAATGATCTTCACAACTCCTTTCTCACTTATTGTGAGCTTCAATCTTCAACTCTAGAAATAACTCATGGTCGCAGTGATGGAGACCGTGAGATTGTCACAAAAAGCAGGGAAGAAGAGGGTGAGAGAGGTGTCGTTTTGTTTTTTGTTTTTATCTTTGATTATTAAGTTTTGAAATATAGATTCCCAATTTCAGAAACCATAAAATTTAAAAAACCCTAAGTTCTCAATTTTAGAAATTCTTGCGAAACCTAAAAAATTTTAGATTTCAAATTCACAAATCATTCACAAATTGGAAGGAATGCACTTGCAGCTTCTTTGTCTTCATGCCTTTGGGCATGGTCGTGGTAAGTAGTCTTTAACTCCAACAACAATGGTTGTGGTCACAGTGAGAGTGATGGTGAAATTATCGCAAAAAGATATGAATTAGAGATTGGGGGAGTGAGAGAGCATGATTTTAATTTTTTATTTTTTCCTTTGATTAATAAGATATGAATTAGAGATGGGGGAGAGTGGTAACTAACCCACTCTTAGTATGAGTTATTTTTATTCATTTTTTTTAATCCACTTTTTCTTTTTTTTAATCCACTAGGAGAGATAACAACCCCTCTCTCTCTCTCAGATAACAACCCCTCTCTCTCTCTCTCTCTCTCTCTCTATATATATATATATATATTTATACAATCTAAAAAATAATATTATAAACTATTTAATAAAAATTATTTTTTTTAATATCTCCCACTAAATATTAAAAGATAATTATAAACAAATTTATTATAAATTTGAGATATATTATTGTTTTTCATAGGATGAGTTAGAATTATAAAAAGTGGAAAACTAGAAGCATTTTAACAGAATAACCCTATTATATCATGTTTACTAAAATAAAATAATTCACTGTCCTAGAAAATTTATATATTAATTTATAAAAATAATTTTAAAAAATATTTTAATTTAATACATATTATATCTTTTTAGAAATTAATACATATTATATTTACACATTAGTAGTTAGATAATTTTACATATATATTAATACTTTAATTAATTTATTTAAGCATTAATCATAATTTCAAAATTTCAAACATATATTAATTATTTAATTTATTTATTTTTAAAATTGAAATTAATAAAAATAAATTAATTTTATAAAACCCAAAAGAAATCGCCCCTAACATTTTCAGTTCACTTTGAAAAGGCCCGAGCCCCCAAGCTTCAACATCGATCGAGCCTTTCTCTTCTTCTCCACACCCTAGCTTTTATTCTCAATTCATCGATCGTTTCTCCAAATTTGCCAACCCCAAAATCCCAATTCTTTTCCGATTCTATCAATTTTTTATGAAATGAAAATGAAAAAAACCTCTCTGTAATCTGGGTAACTCGGGAATCCATGGAAGTTTGAAGCTTTGGAAGGAAAAAGCAAGAAATTTGTGAAGATTTAGAATGAAAAAAGTTGAAACTTTGAAGCTTTAGAAGGAAAAAGGAAGCATTTTTAGAGGAGATAAGGCATCAATTATTTATTTTATTTTCAATTCTCTGAAATCCCTCTTTAATCTGTTTCTATTTTCCCTCAAATCTCTCTCCTTTTTCTTACCTGATTTGATAGAAATTTCTTTATGCAAAGCATATAGAAAATCTATCAGTGCACTCTCTCTTGACGGCGGCGGCGCTTTGAATCGTCCGTACCGGTTGGGTAACGGACGATTCCAATGTGGGTTCAAAATGGTTGTGTCAATTTTAGTTGTGAGTGTAATGCAGAGGATTGAGAGATGAAGGATAGTGGTTCGACGTCTAGTAAAATGATAAACAGAAACTGGGTTTTGAAGCGCAAACGAAAAAAGCTTTTATATGGAAGAGTTATTGCTAATGGTAAAGATGAGAAGCTAGCTGCCCTGGAATCTCCCAGGAATAGTTCTGCTGCTAAACGCAGGCCAAAGAGTGAATTAAGTTCTGATCTATCTTCATCCAAGAAGAAAGGAAATGATGGGGTGAGTGATCATTTCTTCTCTTTAATATCCTGCTTGCTGAACTTCTCCTAGTTTAAGTGATTAGTTGAAAATTGTTAGTTTTTTATGGTCTATGTTGGGATTTGTGATCAATGAGTCTTGTATAATCTGTGAAGTTGTTAAGAGATAGCCCACTGGATTGATTATTATCGTTCACGCCATAGAAAAGTAGATGCTTCTATCATCCTATGTTGGTATCACCTCCTTAATGTGGAAAACAAAAATGTATGTGCATATTGTATCAACAAAATTGAGTTTAACTGGCAAAAGATAATGTTGAAATTCCCTCATCTCAAAAACTCTTAAATAAGTAAAGACGAATACTTTTATTAGTGTTTTGCTCAATTTTAAATCAAAGAATCCTATTTTCAGGGCTGTAAGGACAACATGCATGAAGTTTTTTGCTTTGTTTCTATGGTGGGGTCATTTATCTGCTTGCCTATTTCCCATGTTGTACATTTCGCTGTATATCCACTTGCATTGTTTCTAATGTTTACACCTTAGTAGAGAGGGTAATTCTTGTTAGTTTAGCAAGTTAGTGATCATCATTATTACTCTTAATTGAGTGAGAGTTGAGCATTAGGGCTTTCTGATATCTTAGATTTTATTTCTTGTTAAAGATGGTTTCTTATATTCTGTATGTCCACTTCAATCTTGACTTTTATTCTTACCCCTTGTCAGTATTATTATGAATGTGTGATCTGTGACGTCGGTGGCAACTTGTTGTGTTGTGATAGCTGTCCCCGAGTCTACCATCTTCAGTGCCTTGATCCACCGCTTAAGGTATGTTTTCTTAGATTATTGTATTGCTGTTGACTGTTCGCAAAATTCAGCAAGATTATTAATGCTTTGATTGTTATCCTCCTGTCCTTATTTCTTTCTATTCCTAACTTGAAGCGCATTCCAATGGGAAAGTGGCAATGCCCAAAGTGCTGCCAAAAAAGTGATCCACTTAAGTCCATTACTCAACTGGATTCCATTTCAAAGCGGGCAAGAACAAAAATTATTACGACAAATTGTAAGACTGCAGTGAGGTCCTCTGACACTGACAAGGTATCCCAGCTTTTTGGAAGCTCCATCCTTTCCAAACGAAGGTCATCCAGCAAAGGGAAATCTGTGTTAACTTTTGGAGTTAAATCCTGTGAAAAGGAACCAGAGTCTTCCTTGGATGTATCTAGTACTACAAAGCCAAGTGATCCATCCCCTGGTGGTTCTATAGAGGGTACCTCATCGTGTGTGAATTTGGATAATGCAAAGGAACCTGATGTGTCTCCACCTGAGTCACCTGCAGACAAAAAGTCAATCTCTCTTGCTGAGGAAACTTTATCTCATTGTAAACTTCCAAAATCAGGGCCAAATGATGAAGCATCTGATGGGAAGCATGACTTGTCTAATAATTATGGATCTCCAATAAACAAAATTGTTCTTGCAATTGGCGCTTCCACTGAGAAAGACAGAAAAAGAAAACATGAAAGCAATAATGGGGACAGTGTGAAGAAGCTGAGGACTGACAAGGGAAAACGTACTTCTAAGAAACGGGGATCAAAAGCCAATAATACAACTCCTGGAAGTAGTAAATTGCATCAGAAACGGAAAACTGTTAATCACGGGGTTTCTGCATCTTCATCAAAGAGTGATGTTGGAACCAAGAGTGTGGATGCACAAGAAAAGAATGAGGTATCTTTTTTCTTTGATTTATTTATAGGTTCTGTTGTCATTTTCCCTTCCAAGTGTATTCCTTGGGAATTTCTCTCAAAACATGAAACACCTTGGTAGATAGCCAGCAATACTGTGGTTTAATGCCTCAACATTTTGAGCACTTTTTGTGTTATCATTCCATTATTTTGATACTTTAATCATTACTACCCATATTTTATGCCACATTTGTTATTTGATTACCTAGATAACTGCACGGAATTTCTCTCGACCTAGTTCCACTCTTAATCTGGGTGTATGTGACGTGTAAGTTGGAACTATAGTTTGTTAATAATGGTGTTCCTAGTGGCTTTACTTTGTGAAGACTATTTTAAGAATGATGCTTTTAAATTTCGTACTTTATAATCATTGTCATGTACTTCAGGCTAGTATAGTTCTTATTGTCATAGACTGCTTTGTTGTCTTCTCTATGGCTTTAGTTGGGAATGAGATCTTTGCTTTTATGATTATTATAGTTTGATTTATTTATTTTAATCAGAAGCTTCCCGAGGAACTTGTGCATCCATCAGAGGAGTCAGGTAAAGCTGGGGGTCATATGGATGAAACACGAATATGTGAAGATGTCATTATCACTGAACTTCAACAGGTGCATCAACTCATATTGAGAAAGTTCATAGAATTTCTGCTATCCATCTCTTAGATATAGAAAAATGCTTTCATCTTGAGTTATTTGCAACTATTTTAACAAATTTTTTCCTTTGCCATTTATCTTCACATGACAGGTTGATCGGGTTTTAGGATGTCGAATTCAAGGTGATAATTCAAGTTCTTCACGTAATATATCTTTGATTGCCACAGATGACCTGCCTCCTGATGTACTTAATCCAGAAACCCAAAATAAGGAGGAAAATTCTAGTTGTGATATTGATTCAGATGTAGCAGTTGCTGAAAATATTGCAGAGGGCTGCCCTGGCACCAACCAAAGTTTTGACGGGGGAGATAGCATGAAGAATGACATCAAAGTGGACAAAATACACGTATATAAAAGATCTGCTAGTAAAGATTGTAGAGGAGGAAGTGACAAGGATTCAGGTTCTAAAGGCATAAATGGTAAAGATCAAGATGTTTCTGCAGAAACTACAGAAGATCATGTAAAACAACCTGAAAAGGTGGTAACAGAGGAGAATATTGATGTTTGTTTGAAAAGTCAAGATGTGCTTGCTGCTTCCAAAGATTCTGAATCAGGTTTATCTCCTGAAACCAAAGTGGAAATGAAAATTAGCAGTGAAGGTGAAAATAAAGTTCAGGAGCCTGCCATGATGGAACATGCATGTGCTAATGGGGATACAACATCATATGAATTCTTAGTTAAGTGGGGAGGGAAGTCTCATGTACACAATAGTTGGATTTCTGAATCTCAGCTGAAAGCTCTTGCCAAGAGAAAACTAGAAAATTACAAGGCAAAGTATGGAACAGCTGTGTTAAATATATGTGAGGAAAAGTGGAAGCAGCCTCAGCGGGCAATTGCTCTCCGTGCTTCCAGAGATGGTAAACAGGAAGCTTTTGTAAAATGGACTGGTCTTCCTTATGATGAATGCACTTGGGAAAGACTGGATGAACCTGTTATGTTAAAATCTTTGCATCTGATTGATCTGTTTAATCAGTTAGAACAGCAAACATTGGAAAAAGATTCTGCAAGTAATGATCCGATAAAGGGGAGAGGCGATGGTCAACTAAATGAGATCCCTACTCTGATGGAGCAACCTAAAGAATTAAAAGGAGGTGCCTTGTTTCCCCATCAGCTTGAAGCATTGAATTGGCTGCGTAGATGCTGGCATAAATCCAAAAATGTGATCCTTGCTGATGAGATGGGGCTTGGGAAAACAGTATCTGCTTGTGCTTTTATGTCATCACTATATTTTGAGTTCAAAGCTTCTTTGCCTTGTTTGGTCTTAGTTCCTCTTTCCACAATGCCTAACTGGCTTGCTGAGTTTGCATTGTGGGCCCCCAACTTAAATGTTGTGGAATATCATGGGTGTGCAAAAGCAAGGTCCATAATTCGCCAATATGAGTGGCATGCTAGTGATCCAAATGAAACTAATAAGAAAACTGCTTCTTATAGATTTAATGTTCTTTTAACTACTTATGAAATGGTTCTTGCTGACTCCTCGTATTTGCGTGGAGTTCCCTGGGAAGTTCTTGTGGTTGATGAGGGCCACCGTTTAAAGAATTCAGGAAGTAAGCTGTTCAGCTTGCTCAATACATTCTCTTTCCAACACCGTGTTCTCTTGACTGGTACCCCACTTCAAAATAACATTGGCGAGATGTATAATTTGCTTAACTTCTTGCAGCCAGCTTCATTCCCCTCTCTATCTGCATTTGAGGAGAAATTTAATGATCTTACGACTGCAGAAAAAGTGGAGGAATTGAAAAAACTTGTTGCTCCACATATGCTTCGACGGCTTAAAAAGGATGCCATGCAAAATATACCTCCCAAGACAGAACGAATGGTTCCTGTTGAGTTGACTTCTATCCAAGCTGAATATTATCGTGCAATGCTGACCAAAAACTACCAAGTATTACGGAATATTGGAAAAGGGGTTGCTCAGCAGTCAATGCTAAACATTGTAATGCAGTTGAGGAAGATTTGCAATCATCCTTATCTCATACCAGGTACTGAGCCCGATTCTGGGTCAGTAGAATTCCTTCATGAAATGCGAATAAAAGCTTCGGCCAAGCTGGCTCTGCTGCATTCCATGCTCAAAGCATTGTATAAGGAAGGTCATAGAGTTCTTATTTTCTCGCAGATGACCAAACTTCTGGATATACTTGAGGATTATTTGACTATAGAGTTTGGGCCTAAAACTTATGAGAGAGTGGATGGATCTGTATCTGTTTCTGATAGGCAAACAGCAATTGCTCGTTTCAACCAAGATAAAAGTCGATTTGTCTTCTTGTTATCAACACGCTCCTGTGGCCTTGGTATCAATTTGGCAACAGCTGACACAGTCATTATTTATGATTCTGATTTCAACCCACATGCTGATATCCAAGCAATGAACCGGGCACATCGAATTGGTCAATCAAATAGACTTTTGGTGTACAGACTTGTTGTTCGCGCCAGTGTTGAAGAGCGCATCTTGCAGCTTGCTAAAAAGAAACTGATGCTTGACCAGCTTTTTGTGAATAAGTCTGGATCTCAGAAGGAAGTGGAAGATATTCTACGGTGGGGAACGGAGGAACTTTTTAGTGATTCTTCTAGCGGCAATGGGAAAGATACTGGTGAAAGTAATAGCAACAAAGAGGATGCAGTCACAGATATAGAGCAAAAGCAGCGGAAAAGAGGTGGTGGCCTAGGGGATGTGTACAAGGATAAATGTACAGATGGTGGTAACAAGATTGTCTGGGATGAAAATGCAATAGCAAAATTGCTTGACCGTTCAAACCTTCAGTCTGGGACAGCTGATGTTTCTGAAGTCGATTTTGAGAATGACATGCTTGGCTCTGTAAAGGTAATTTATTATACTATTACTCATGTAAGTAAATATGATGGGTTTTTATATTATTATCTGTTCATGAGTTGCCCCATGGGAAACTGACTATATTTTGCTGTCATATTGAATACAACCAAAGTAAAGCCTGCAAGGCAATGATGTAAGACAGCTTGCAACTTAGAGTTAAGGCTCATTTTTATGTTGATTTGGAAGCTAGAAAAGATAGCAAGTTATGGGGACATGGGGGTTTTGTAGGGGGTATGAATATGATTAGGGCATAGTTATTAAAGGGCACAAGGTGCAGTTAGTTTCAAAGAAGGTTCTAAAGCCTAGGTGCAAGGCACAAGGGGTAGTACATACAGAGAGAAGTTGATGCAAAAGAAATAAATTTTGCTAAATAATTTTAAAAATAAGTTCGCTAGAGAATTTAAAAAATAAGACTAAATATGTCATAGTAAATTCATAATATTATCATGACAATAACTGATAACTAAAATCCAAATAAAGAGGTAATAAAAGAAGACAAAATATTCGTAAATATTCAAATCTTAGCATTACAACAACCAATGACTAAATGATGTCTTGTTTCTGATTGTAAAATGTCACCTTTGCTTGGATGGAAAACAAAACTTGTGCATGTTCATAAATCAAATACATAACAAAATAATAGAGTTGCTCTGTCTCTAATTTACTCAACATGGACAGCTTATGTGTTATTTTTTACAGGAGAATCAATTTTGTACTTTGAAACCCATTGTAGGACAGTGGAATGTATATTTTGGTACTGTTGTAAGAAAAAAAATTTGGGGAGCTAATGAAAGAGAGGGAGAAAGAGTGAGAGCATGAGGACCTGGAATAAGTTGAGAGGACAGAGATTTGAATCACATGATTGTTGGAACAAGAGTATTCCTTGCCTCAGCCTGGTAGAGAGGCATGGGCTTTATGATCTGGTGCACCATGCGCCTCAACTATGCCAACTATGATTAGGGACCGAAATTAAACATGAACAGAATTTGTGCTGTATATAGTATATAGTGCAACTTGGGCACGTCTACAGTGTCATGAACACTACTTTGAGGGTTAATTTAGTATTCTTTATGGCTATTTGATGAGGAAGTGGTTAAGCCTTAATGGAAGGTGTCCAGGGTTTTTTTGAACCTGAATCGTATAAAAATCTGCTCTCAAATTTTGAAGAAAATAACAAGATTCTGACTTCACACCTATAATTTTTTAAACATCATATTCAAAGTCCCATAAATTTATATAACAAGGATGGAATTGCATCACATAATCCAAAAGAAGCACGACCATCGGAAAGTTCTTCCTAATTTTATTTTTGAAATGTCTAGAAAAATGAACCCTCAATCATTGCTTTTCTTAAAAAAAAAAAAATTTCAAGTGATAGTCTAGTTTAAGAAAAATCAAAAGACTACTAGTAAAAATTCTTGGATTTGTTCCCTCATGTGGAATAATGTCGAGGCAAGTAATGAAGACAACTCTTTTACCATGATGCATGGACATGCATGGCATGAACACATGATAACAATTCTTGAAAAATCAAGACATAACATATAGGGAATATGTTTCTTTAAAAAAAAAATTACATATTTAATTAACTTAACATGTAATACACCTAATATATTCATAATTAATATTTTATTTTATCAAGGCTACTAATAATTTGACTATTATACATAGGATGTTTATACAAGAAAAGTTCATCAAGTATAGAAAAGAAAATTAAGTGAAAGAAAAGTTCATTCATAAAATTATAAAAATTTCTATCTATAGCAAGAGGAAAAAACATTCACATATACGTGTAACAAAATATTTGACTTCACTTTCAAATTTAAAAGCTTTCACTAAGAAACA